>CAUYQV010092612.1:0-10842 GCA_963574575.1 Galagoides demidoff | reverse complement strand
CACAGCTCATAGCAAACTCCAACTCCTGGGCTCAAGCGAGTCTCCTGCCTCCGCCTCCCAAGTAGCTGGGACCACAGGCGCCCACCACAACGCCCGGCCATTTTTTGGTTGCAGCCATCGTTGTTGTTTGGCGGGCCCGGGGTGGGGATTCGAACCCGCCAGTGGCTGGTGCCTTAGCCGATTGAGCCACAGGTGCCGAGCCAAGTCCTGATTTTTGGAAAGAATTTATGACAAGCTAGGGAATGGAGGGAGAATAGGAAGGGAATATACGGTTTTTGGTTGCCATGTGGCTATTTTGCCAGGATATGAGTTTTATATTATTTTTGTTAATTTTACAATGTTAAACTTTAATAATAACAAATAATTGTTGAGAACTGATTATTGAGAACTGCTTATCAAAGTTTGCATTGTTGGTCAGTTATTAGAATTTGACCACCATTGTTTGGACTTAATGAGCAATGGCATTTTTTGGCATTGGCAACGACGAAACATTTTGTAACTGTCTCTCAGACGATACACATCGTATTGCATGCTAGTGCTAGTTTAACAAGTGATGTCAACAAATGAGCTATTCAGATAATTTAGGTAAGTAATTTATTTATTTATTTCATGAATTTAGCAGACAGTACTCATATTATTTATATTTTATAGTGGTGGCAAAAAGCCTAGTGCCAGCCTTGAAAGTGACACTTATGACTTATGAGGTATCATTATTAAAAAAATATATTGATAAGGAAAAGGTTAAATCTTGGGCATCAGCAAAAATCACAATAGAGAACAAATGGTTAGAAATATTTCATCATTTTGAAATAAACCATGTTCCATACAATAATGTACTAAAAATTCTGGGATATGCACTGTCCTTTCCAGGAACTAATGCTGTGACTGAATGTGTTTTTTCTACAGTAAATAAAGTGTGGACATCAGAAAAATCACAATTAAGTGTTGAGACTTTGAAAGCCATTTTATGTGTGAAATATAATCTAATAAATTCTTTTTTTTTTTGAGACAGAGCCTCAAGCTATCCCTGGGTAGAGTGCTGTGGCATCATAGCTCACAGCAACCTCCAACTCCACGGCTCAAGCGAGTCTCCTGCTTCTGCCTCCCAAGTAGCTGGGACCACAGGCGCCTGCCACAACACCTGGCTATATATTTTTTGGTTGTAGCCATCATTGTTTGGCGGGCTTGGGTGGATTTGAACCTACCACCTTAGGTGTATGTGGCTGGGCCTTAGCCACTTGAGCCACAGGCGTCAAGCCAATTTAAGAAATTCTTGTGAAAAATTTCATGACCTTTTAAATAACAGCAGCAATCTACTAAAAAAATTCACTCAAATGAGAAATATGCCAAAGAATAAAATAATACTATACATGATTTTTTAAATGATTATATTTGTAAATTGTACTTATGTTGAAATTAAAAAAATTACAGTACCATTTTTGCATTCTATGAAAATTTTTGTTGTTCCATATAGACCAAATTTTTAATTAAGAACCCCCCCCCCAGTGTTGTCCCGCTTTACCAATGTTAAAATCTGGTGACCTTATGTTCCAACCTCCCAACCTAAGTATCAACATAGCCACTAGGGGAGACGTGTGACTGTTCTTTTTTTGTTTGCTAGTCTGACTGGAATACTATTATTAACATCATTTATTTGTAAACGGTAGTATTAGCACACGATAAAAAAGAATCACTTAGTAAATAGTCAACTGTGACAGACTTACTCTGGTTTCCCTCCTCTTAGGCAACCATGAGCCCATTTCCTTACATATTTTACTGTGGATGGCTCCTTTCCTGCTAACAGAGCACAGGCAAATAGTTGCCACAGAGATCTTATGTCCTACAAATCCTAAAGTATTTTCTACTTGGCCCTTCACAGAAAAAGTTTTCTGATTAGTTTTTTAGTCTTTTACTATTTCAAACAGTGCTGCTATAACACTTTTGTACATGTCTGTAAAATGATTACCTGTAAGTGGAAATGCTAGGTCTTACGGTGTCAGCATTTGTCTGCTATTTTGATAGGTATTACCAAATAGCTCTCTAGAGAAATCGAGCCAATGTATACGCTCTTCCACAAAGCATGTTTGGATCTGTCCGCACAGCCTCCAGCCGCTGTGTTAACATCTTGGTACTTGTCTACTTGAGAGGTGAAACATGGTACCCCTTGGAGTCTTAATTTGCATTCCTTTGATTATGAATAAGGTTTGCCATCTTTGCTTAAGTCTAAAAAAATCTTTATAAGTCCTTCTGAGCCCTTCCTGGCCCAATCTACACAGGACCAGGGACCCGGCCAGATGCGGAGGTGAGAGACCGGTGCCGCTGACCCTTCCATTCCTTTCGGCCGGTTCCCTCCCAGGCCGCGGAGCCCCGCCCCAGGGCCGCCTCCCGCAGGCCTGGGCGGGGCACATGGCGGGTAGGCGGTGCTGAGCTGTGGGATTTATTCCGGCCCCGGAGACCAAACAGCGAAAACCCCGCAGTCTGAAGAGCCAAGCGAACCCTCCCTGTGCCCACACCCGGCGCTCCGCAGCATGCCGGGCTCCCGCCTGCTGGCAGCGCTCTGCTGCGCGCTGCTCTGCGCCTCCGGCCTCCGGGCCGCCCCCGGTGAGTGCGCCGCGCCGCCAAACGCTCGCCCCTCCTCTCCGCCGCTCGGAAGTTCGCGGGCGCCTCCCGCCGCCTCGGTTGCGGCCAAACTTGGTCGGAGCGACAGAGCCGCGCGGAGGGGACACCTCTACCGCAGGCTCCGGAGGGGGCGAGGGTGCGCGGCCTTCCCTGCTGTCCCGCGCCAGGCTTTGGGGCGGTGATGGAGGCTGGCGCGTTGGGCTGGGTCTTGGGACCAGGGTGACAGCCCTGCTCTCCCCCGGGATGCGGCTTACACATAACAAAGGAATCCGCTGTGTCGGACCTCTCTTTTCCCGTCTGTAAAATGAAGCCGTGGAGCCGTGTCTGACTCTCGAACCCCTTCCACCTGGAAGATTGTAGGGCTCTTGTGTTCATAATTTTTCTAAAGCCAACTACTTTCAACGGTTGGACAGTTCATTGGACTTTTGCGACCCCTCCTGTCTGTGCCTGGCCAGATAAGGGGAGGGCTTGGGGCGTCAGTGGAAGGCGCGCGGGCTCTAGGTGGGGCCCAGAGGGGCTTAGGCTGGGAGGAGCTTGGACAAGGGCTGCCTGCCGGCGGGGCGGTCCGGATCCCTCCCGGCCTCCCTACCGCGGCCTTGGAGACTACTGTATCTTCCAGGGTCCTCCCCCGCCGCTGGCCTCCTGAGGCTGGTCGTGGGGATTCCTGTGCTGGTCAGCCAGGGGCCTCTGGGAAAGCGGTGTGCATTGAGGGGCGGTCAATTAGCCTCTCCATCATTTTTCGTAGAAATAGGACAGACTGAAGCGAGGGAGGCCATAATTGGGCCCCAGCACTTAACTGTTCTGTGGCCCCCAGGGCTGGAGTTGAAGCCTTGAGAGAGCTCCAAGCCTCCACGCACACAGGAGGTGCTGGTCCTAAGCAGCCACCCTGAAGGGGTGGGTCTTCACAGTCCCTTTCTACTCCTACTTTCTGTCCCCTCAACCTGAGCCTTGGTCAAATGTCCCTGGGGGAAGTCTCCCAAAGAGTAAGACCCTCGAGTCCTGAAAGTGGTTTTGCAGTGATCTGACTCTTCCTAAGAAAGAGAAGCATCATGGCTGTTCCACACATGTGAGCCAGTTCACCTAGGCCTGGCCAGGTGGGGGGCACCTTTCATCTCCCCTTTTTTCCTCTGGCCTGTTTTACCCTGGGACAATATAGGGGGCCAGTGTGGTTGGGAGGGAGAGGAAGAGTCCATTACCCAGCCTCTGTCTGCCATTGCCTGCTGCTGGCCAGGTCAGAGGTGGAGATTAAGCTGCTATTTAGAGCCAGTGACTAACAGCCTGCTGGGAGCTGCCTTAAGCTCCTGAGGCCTGGCCCAACTGCGGTGGAACTCTGAGAGCTCATTAATGGTGTTGCCTTTCTTGGAGCTGGTGGGCTCTGTGGGGACTTTGGGATTTCAGGATGGGAGGAAAAAAGGTTTTGCTCATGTCTTAGTCCAAATGATGGATTTGGGTATTGGGTGCTAAGGCCAGCTAGAAGACCCTCCTTGGGCCCTGCCCACCCTGTAGGCTGTGGTTCACTGGTTGGTACCAGAGGCAAGGGACTGAGGATGGGCTGGGGTATGGTGGGTTTCTGAGGGAATGGGCCAGGAACCCACCTTCAAGGGACTCCTTTCTTATGGGCATAAGGATGGGGGTAGAATTTGGGGGCCACTTGGCTGGTGTACCTTCATATTTGGCCTCTGTGTTCTCCTTTGGTACTGATGGTGCATACCTGTCACTCAGGCCTCCATCCAGTAGCCTTAGTGGTCTCCCCAGGCCTCCTCCCTCACCTCCTCCTCAGCCCTCTGTCCTGACTTGCCTTCCTCCTCTGCCCTCTTGAGGGGATTTCCATGCTGAAGTCACAGGGATTTGTCTGCAGCAAACAGACCCTCTATACCCAAGGGGAGCCATTAGCATCTGTGCCTGGCATTTCACCCTTCTTCTCAGAATTGGTACTGGCTTCCCCACTCCCACCTCACACTGGAGACCTTCTATGTTTCTTGTCCACCCACCCCCAACAATGGTGAAGAGGCTGAAGCAAGGTTAAAAGCTACTGGTCTGGGCCGTGCCTGTGGTTCAGTGAGTAGGGCGCTGACCCCATATAACGAGGGTGGTGGGTTCAAACTTGGACCCAGCCAAAACTGCAACAAAAAAATAGCTGGACATTGCGGTGAGTGCCTGTAGTCCCAGTTGCTCCAGAGGCTGAAGCAAGAGAATCACCTAAGCCCAAGAGCTGGAGGTTGCTGTGAGCCATGGCATTCTACCGAGGGCAACAAAGTGAGACTCTGTCTCTTAAAAAAAAAAAAAAAAAGCTACTGGTCTGCAGGGTGAAACATCTAAACTTGTCATTTTCAGGTCCCTTGCGTCTGGCCCCAACCTACCCTAACAGCCACATCTCACTATTCTCCAACATACCTGTTTCTTCTGCTTCCTTATTCCCCAGCCTTGTACCTTTCCACTCTGTCTTTTAGACCCAGCTCAAATCTCCCCATCTCTGCAAAATTTCTATCTCCTTGGAAATCAGAT
Source organism: Galagoides demidoff (assembly GCA_963574575.1). Classification (NCBI taxonomy): domain Eukaryota; kingdom Metazoa; phylum Chordata; class Mammalia; order Primates; family Galagidae; genus Galagoides; species Galagoides demidoff. The sequence continues at coordinate 5,718 of CAUYQV010092612.1, read as the reverse complement.
CTACAGTGGCCATCTGTGCAGAGCTTCTAGCACCTCTTCCTCCTTTGTTGACTTCCCGCTTCTTTCACTTTAGCTTCTTGAGGCCTGGGCTGCTCCTGATTTCTCTATCTCAGGGACTCAGCACCCACATATTGGCCCTGCAAATGTTTACTGAGTGATGGCCATGTTGTTTCTGAGTGAGGGCTGCCATTGCAGGTGACCTCTGTGACTCCAGCCCCTGCCTGAATGGTGGAACCTGCATGGTGGGCCGAGACAATGCCTCCTTCTACTGCTTCTGCCTCGAAGGCTTCACGGGCCTCATTTGCAACGAGACTGAGAAGAATCCTGCCCTGGGCTTTGGCTTCCTCTTCACACCCCAAACTTCTAGCCCCTCTCAAAGTGGGCAGTGGTCCCCAACACCTCTCCCATTGTCAGCTGGCTTTTTTCTGGATGCCCCCGGGCCATTTGGAAAGCTGGTCACTTTCCTTATTTGGGCCCATTTTCCTATATATCCCCCTTCTTGGCACCAAGCTGGCCTAGGCTCCATCAGGCAGACTGGGGCTGGGGGGAGATGGTGGGCTGAGTTTGAATGGTTGGGCTAGGCCTACCTGCTACCTTCTTTCTCTGTCCCCAGCTCTTTCTTGATCACCTGCTCATCTTACCTGCCTCTCTGTCAACAGATCCCTGTTCTCCAAACCCCTGCCATAATGATGGTGAATGCCGAGTGACTGGCGACGAACGGCGAGGGGATGTCTTCACCCCGTATGCCTGCATATGTACTCAGGGCTACGTGGGCACCCATTGTGATGACAGTGAGTATCTGGGGGTGCCTGCTCCCAGGGCAGACCTTGAGCCACAGTCCTGGTGTCATGGGCCATGTGCTGGCTTTATTCCCTGTGTCAGGGCCACCTCTGGAAAGGTCAAAGGAGGGACAGAGCCTCAGTTAGGCCAAGTGGTGGGGAGGGTCCTCTTATCCCTCCACAGGCTTCTTTTCACCTGGCCCTCTCTCCTGGGATTGTAGGGCAGGCCTCTTGTCACTGTGGGACAGTGAGGGGCTGTGGTCAACCCCGAGATCATGGGAGTACCGTTTCCTGAGTCACCATGAGCCAGACATACATTAGGGTTAAGTCTTAGGTTTTTCTTTCTTTACCTAAGAGGGAAAAGCAAATGTATTCTTAATATTTTAGGGCCAAACAAACTCAGTAAATCAGGCATGGCCTCATTGGCTGACAGTTCCTGGCCCAGGTTTGACTTGTGGTTTCATCACAGAGTTTGGGAAGGATGGGAAGGCCTAGGCAGGCTGGGCTGTCCCCTCATGGTCAGTTGGTCAGAGGCCCTGGGTGTGCAGAGCGGCTGTCCCTGCTTGACCTGCTTGGTTATCCACTCAGCCATAGAATGGCCCTGGGTGAGATGCCCGGTTGACATTGCCCACAGCAGCTCTCCATGCTGTCTTCCCTCTTGGCCCAGCCAGAGTCCATCCCTCCTGTGTTCCTAGCCACATTTGAGACACAGTCTGACCTAGGGATGAGTGGAGTATGTGTGTGTGGGGAGTCACAGGTCTACAGTCCAGCAGGTAGTGGCTGAGCATCTTGGGCAGGGCCAGGTGAGCATCTTGTCCTCCTTCACGTGATAGCCCACAGAAGGAGGAGGGAGAGCTGGAGCCAGCTGGGTGGGACTGAAGGCCCAGGGGAAGAGCAGCTGAAATGCTGTGATGCCCTTTCCTCAGAGGAGGCAGGACTATTGGGCTCTGGGCTAAGCCAGATGGGTTCAAGATACTGGAAGAAGGCTGTGGGGGAAAGAGATTGCTAAGGCAGACAGAGCTTAGGTGGGGCCAGGTGAGCCTGCTAATTACTGGGCTGGGTGCCCAGATAACCGTGGTGAACCTGAGTTAGAATTACCCATCTGACCTGGGGAGGGGGGCAGGGGATGACCACACAGGCACAAGGAAGCCCAAGCTTGAGATGGACCTTTGTAGCCCTTCCTTGTTTGTTATGTGATATGTTTCCTCAGGGCCCAGAAGGACCCTGCAGGCCTAAAGAACATACATTTGGGTTCCTTGGGGTGTGAGGAGAGTCTTGGAGGCAGACTGGAGTCAGATCTCTGCTCAGCCACTGGCCGGCTCTAATCTGGGGAGTCTGGCCTCACTCTGTACCTTCCCTTCCCTATGTGAGTGTGACAGCACTGAGCTCAGCCTGAGCCTGGGGGTGTGGGAGGAAGAATACATCTGTCCCTGGGTTCCCTGCTTGGTAGCTGGAAGGCCCAGGCTTACACCAAGAGGAGATCCCTAAAGGGAAAGCAAGACTGTCTGTAGGAGGGCCTGGCAGCTGTTGTGAGTCCCTGGGATCACACTGCTAGGATAACTGTGAAGGGGATGGGGGCATTGGTCAGGGGCATGTTCACAAATGGCTGGCTGGGTGAGGGCCTGCAGGCGGCTGGTGCAAAGATAGGGCACGAATACCATGAGGGAGAGCAGAGCGGTATTTGTGCCCTACCCAGAGAATGCCTGCTGCTGGGATTCTAGAAAACTCCAGGCAGATTTGTTTACTGCTTTGTGTGCAATGCAGATACCCAAAGACACCCTCCAGGGGAAGCCAGGGGCTGAGCTGAGGATGGTGACCCTCCCTGGTGGGGTGGAGATGGTAGGAAGAGGAGTCACATGGTATTCTCTCCCACCAGTCCCGCCCTCACACCAGAATAAGTGCTGCTCAGTGCCCTGTAAGAACAAGACCGCTACCATGGTCTGCAGAGGACTCCACCTCTCATTAGTGGCATTGTGGCCTGGGTCCCAGCACCCTATGACTCTGCCCTGCCCCCTTTTCCTCTTCCTCCCTGCACTTGCCACACACCTTTCGTTGGTACCTCCCCTTGGGCTCACATCGTTCCTTTGTGATCTCTGCTCTGGTGAACTTCTGAGGTTCTCTCTGGGCCTCAGTCCTTGGCAGAGGCCACACGGTCTTATTCTCTCATTCCCTAGGTCCCAGCTGGGCCCTAGAACCTGCTTCAGTGACCACCTAACTGCCTTTTCTGTCCTGTCAGAATGTGCCACGCCAGTGGGCATGGAGGGGGGTGCCATTGCTGACTCACAGATCTCTGCCTCATCTGTGCACTTGGGCTTCATGGGTTTGCAGCGCTGGGGCCCAGAACTGGCTCGCCTGCACCGTACAGGCATCGTCAATGCCTGGACGGCCAGCAACTATGATAAGAACCCCTGGATCCAGGTATGAGAGGGGATGGCCCTGGGGTGAGGATGTGGGAGAGGAGAAAGGGAGATGAATGTGCCTGCATCTTGACTGGAAAGAATACAGGAGATGAGGGTACCCTCTCTCCCACCCCGGGTCCAGGTAAACCTGCTGCGGAAGATGTGGGTGACAGGAGTGGTGACACAGGGAGCCAGCCGCGCGGGTACTCATGAGTACCTGAAGACCTTCAAGGTGGCCTACAGCCTTGATGGATACAAATTCACAGTCATCCAGGATACAGAGACGTTAGGAGACAAGGTGGGGCTTGTTGGGGTCCTAAAGAAGGGTTGTGGTTGGCACTGTCTAGGGTTTTAGCACTGACTTAGGACCCCCAACAAGGTGAGGGTACTTTAGGCGATTGGCCTTGAGGTGGGTCTTCAGGTGCATCTTTTTTTTTTTTTGAGATGGAGTCTCAAGCTATCCCCCTGGGTAGAGTGCCATGGCATCACAGCTCATAGCAACCTCCAACTCTTGGGCTCAAGCGAATCTCCTGCCTCAGCCTCTCAAGTTGCTGGGACTATAGGCGCCCGCCACAACGCCCGGCCATTTTTTGGTTGCAGCCATCATTGTTGTTTGGCGGGCCCGGGCTGGGGATTCTGGGGATTCGAACCCACCACCTTAGGTGTACGTGCCTGGCGCCTTAGCCACTTGAGCCACAGGCGCCGAGCCAGGTGCATCTTGACTTTCAGAAATTGAGAAACCCAGATTGTGCCCATGTTTTATAGTAACAAATGATAGTCTCACTTTATGGACGAGAATGGCAAGATTCAAAATAGTGTAATAACCTGTCGAAGGTGGTAGTGGTGGTGGAGTTGGGTTTCATTCTGAGCCTTTAGGGCTACCATGTACAGTTGTCAGTTGTTCAGGTTGTATACTGTTGAAGGATGCCATTACTAAATGGGTACTATTCACGATACAGATATTGTTTATTTGTGGACTTCTGTCAGAAAATTGTTATAATAAAATATTTTGAGAAAGGAGCGCCCTTTCCTGCTTTACACAGATGCCTCCAATAGGTTATGGATGACCTTGTGTGAAAGACAACATGATCTAAGGCCCCATGATGACCAAGGAAGGTGTGAGGAGGAGGATCCATTTTGAGGGTGGGGCTGTGGCGTGGCCAAAGATAGGGCTGCTGCTGAGCTCCTGTTGGCTCCGCTAAATTCTCTTCACCCCCCAACCGCACCTCTGCCTCCCAGGTCTAGAAGGGAAGATGAAGCAAACCCAAAAGGGGGACTGTCCATGTGGACCCATACCTTTCAGTCTTGCCCCTTCCCTTCTAGGTGTTTATGGGTAATGTGGACAACAATGGCCTGAAATACAACCTATTTAAGACCCCTGTGGAGGCGCAGTATGTGAGGCTGTTACCTGTGCTTTGCCAGTGGGCCTGCACCCTGCGGTTCGAGCTCCTTGGCTGTGAGTTGAATGGTGAGTGTGGGTGTCTGTGGCCTTCCCTGTCCCTCTTGTCTCAGCCATGCTGAGCAGGGTGGGGCAGCAATGAGGCCTGGGGATCTGAGCTTGCACAGGAAGCTCACACTAGAGGATCATCTGGCTGTTGCAGACCTGTTGTTGGCTGACTGATGGTCCTAGGCATTCTGGCCAGTAGAGAAAAATATCACTTTAGTTTTCAAAGTATTTTTGCTTGTGTTGGTTGGGTCTTATAGCTTCTAAAACATATATCATTAGTTCTGTTTTGCAGATGTTCATGAGGGCCGAGACTTTGTTTTGATCACTGCAGTATTGCCAGTGCCTAGAATAGTGTCTGGTGCTCAATACATGTTTCATGAGTGAGTGAATGAATGAATTGAGACACAGATAAACTATTTATTAAGGATACATAGCTGCTAGATATTAAAACTTGGTTTAGGTCTCTGGGGCTTCTGACCCCACCCATCCAACACTTTACCTGCCAAATTTCTTGTAATCTCTCAGAGAAACATGGGGGCTTCTAGGACCAGGGAGCTTGGAGCTGGGGTTTTCTGTTGCTCTTCCCAAAGAGATTCCCTGGCCCAGCACACGGGATCCTAGTGCTTGGCATGTTGAGGCAGGAAGATCTAGGTGGAAGGGCTGCTTGAACCTAGTTCAAGGCCAAAGATATTCCCAGATGGAGAAATGGGGGATCAAAAAGGGATAGGTTTTCTGGGGGGGTCAGGAAAACCTCACCATTGGAGAAGTGAGGTTTTCCTGTCCCTGTACTGCAAAGGTTTGGGCTCTGGACCTTGCCTTGCTCAGCTCAGTTCTCACCTGATGCCTGACTAGTTCCCTCTCTGTGCAGCCACAGTGCCACATACTGGCCACAAGTGGAACTACATGTAGGCTTGCTGGGCAAAGCTGCAAAGTGGCGGGGGTCTCTTGCTGCCTTTTTTTTTTTTTTTTGAGACGGAGCCTCAAGCTATCCCCCTGGGTAGAGTGCCATGGCATCACAGCTCATAGCAACCTCCAACTCCTGGGCTCAAGCGAGTCTCCCGCCTCTGCCTCCCAAGTAGCTGGGACCACAGGC
>CAUYQV010092611.1:0-35520 GCA_963574575.1 Galagoides demidoff | reverse complement strand
CTAATATTCTTCACTGGGTTTTAATTGGAAGTGGGGGTCACCATTCTCCCCATACTAGAAATGCTCAAAGCACCAAATAGTCTTCAATATGTCTTAAATCTTCAATTACACACCATGATTTCTGCACAAACTTTATGTAATTACTGAAGGTCCTTTCACATTCACCATTTAATTTTGGCTCCTTGATATTTCAGTGGCCTTTCTTCTCACTGGCATCCTTTTCTTTCTACGTAACTATTTTTCCAAATATTTGGGTGCCAATTTAAGTATGATACTGAATCCATTGTATAGAAAACTACTCTTCCACTAGTTTATAAACTCTTTTTTTGTTATTGTTGCTGTTGTTGCAGTTTGGCCTGGGCTGGGTTTGAACCCACCACCCTTGGTATATGGGGCCAGCACCCTACCCACTGAACCCTAGTTTGTAAACTCTTGAACAAACAACTTTATCATCCAACACTTAGCATGTAGCAGAATAATGAAAAATATTACTAATTATGCTCAATAATTATTTATTTGATATCTCCAAAGGTTTTTTTAATTAAGTTTTATTCTTTTAACATAGATTTTTAAAATCAATTTTTATAGCAACACAAATTGAGGTCTTTGTTATTTATCTTTGAATCTCTAACACACAACAAGCAGTAGTTCTCAATAAATATTTGTGCTATATTTGTATGCATTTGTGTGTATTCATATTTGTATGAATGCATGAGAAAATAAATTAAAAATAAATCATAAGGAAGTTATTTAGGGCAGGAAGACACATGACAAATCTCAATGCCCTGTCCAATAGTGCTATTCAAAGGGGACCAGCTCCATCAGGGTTTGTTAAAATTACAAATCTCCAGGCCTATATCAGACCTACTGAAGCTGAATCTCCCAGATGGGGCCTAGAAATCTGCATTTTAAGTTCCCTAGATGATGAAGGAAATATTGAATCATAGGTTACTAGAATCCTCCCCCTGACAAAATGCTGATCATATGGGGATGGGAGCTGATAATTCCATTTTTAAGATGCTCACAGGTGAGGGCAGCACCTGTAGCTCAAAGGAGTAGGGTGCCAGCCCATATGCTGGAGGTGGTGGGTTCAAACCAGACTCAGCCAAAAAAAAAGAAGCTCACAGGTGATGTTTATAGTGCTGGTTTGTGGCCCAGCATCAAAGAAGAAATGCTCTCAGCAGTGGTTGGCAAACTATAATAGGCAAAAGCAGGCTAGTGGTCCAGTTTGGTTTTGTAGATAGCTTTATCAAAATACAGCCACACTTACCATTTTAAGTACTTTTACTTTTTATAACTACTTTGGTGTTATAATTATAGAGTTGAACAAAGTGACAGAGACCATATAGACCACAAAGCTTAAAATACATGTTTTCTGCCCTTTTATAGAAAATTTGTCCAACTGTTAAAACGCACACACACACACGTTTTTGAAAGTCTTGTTCATTTTGAGTTGGATTTCATACATCAAAATGAATTTTCATTAGAGAAGAAAATTGGCAGATAAATTAAAGTAATTGTAGTCTAATGGGACATGTGTCTGTTGGCATAAATGCTTCTGAAGGAATTGTCTATAAATCTCAGAAGGTTAGCAACACACCAATCCATATAACAAGCCATCAGATATTATTCTTTAAATAGATAAACTCTATGTAAATAACTCAATAACTCCTAGTAAAGCATCAAAAATATGTTCTTTTAAGTGTATTGAAAGAACCATTAAATTAAAATTAAATTATATAAACACACCATAAAGTAATGTAAAGTAAAACTATATTACAATGGGACTCATTTAAATGAATAACAATGGTAGTAACAGAACAGTTTAAAAGATATATATTTTTGTCTTCTTAACCAGAAAAAACTAAATTCAACATATATCACAAAAATTTCACAAATAATCTCTTTAATGACTCACATTCTAAGTACTAAAATATGAAATACACTCACTTGAACCAGAGCAGTACATTAAAATAGTAATGTTGTTAAAGTGCCATTTTTCCACAACAAAATAAAAACACATTAATTTCTTGCTTTTACAAATGATGCTTTAGAGAGAATATTTCTTTAGTAAAAATATATTGAGTCGTTTTACCAAAGCATGCTTAAATAAGTAAATGTTTCAAGAAACAACAAATGAATATTTAATTTCATTTTGTGTTAAATATTAAACATACTTCCTGGAAAGAGTTCTTGCTTATCATAATATAAAATAACTCAGTGTTCATCTTTTTCTATGTGCGCAGGTATAAAATAAGTAATAGTTTGAGAAATTTTTTCTTTTGAACCAACATTTTTACAAATATGGTCATGTTTATGACAAAGATGTCTATATACCACATATAAAATTTAATTTACTAACTGTTGCACCAGAGATATTTTCATAGATTTGATGCAGTAAATAAGGATTAGATAGGGAAGCAATACATACTTACAAAGGAGAGTATGTGTGTTTTTCTGTGATTGTATGTATTTATAATAACTCTTATAATTATACTGTAACTCCTTTTTAACAAGAAAAAAATATACTTCGCTATGCGTATTTTCCATCTTAACACAGACCTGATCTTTTTTTTATGTAGTAGCCATTGTGTTCTTTTAAGGCACCCACTCCAAATAAAGAGATATGTACATGTTATATATATTAATTATATGCAGGTATTTAATATATGTTAAATAAAAAAGAATATGACAAAGATACAAATTAAAATGGGTCATGAAATATATTAAATGCATTTTGGTTAAATAAGAAGAAGTAATAATTATCGTTAATAGTATAATTTTTAAAATTATAGTCCTATATTTTCTGTAGAAGTAGTTAAATATTTGAGTATGTATTTTTCCTATAATAAAAATATTTATTATATGTTAAATCTTTAAAAGTTATTTAAATGATATTTATTTTGAAATTTGAAACAAAGAATCCTCTTCGTATAGCCAAGAGATATTCGCTAAATTATGCTTCTACAATGTAAACAATGTAAAAGGTACATTTGTTTGCACATTTCTCCCTATACTGGCATTTGTTTGCACATTTCTCCCCGTACTGGTATTACCAGTCAGTATTTACAATTGACAGAAGAATTAGTTCAAAGTTTTATATGGTAGTCACTAAATTAGGTTCTTAAAATTAACCAAATTCATTTCATCTTTTTATCTTTGAATCATTTTCATTAGGTGTTTCGTTTCACATTAATTCCTCATTTGTATAAACTTATATATTTTTATGAACTCCTATTTATACATTTTAATTTTGCATATGTCACAAAACTTCTCTTATTGATACATATTTTAATGTTGATTAAATATGTAGTTTTAACCACAGAACTTAAAATTCATTTTTATATGTCTTTCATTGCAATTCTTTCAACTAACTAAAAACTTGTTTTGTTTTCATGTACAATGAATTTGAGTTACCCTGCCATAACATCATCCAAATGTGTTTCCATGGAAAACTACCTTTACCAATAGATTATCTAAACACTCTTATTAAATAAAGCTTAAGAATTCCATTTATTACCCATATTATTTTAGTGCACATTTTAATAAAAATTAGTAAATTTACCTGAAAATAACAAGTTAGACCTTTGGCGTGGAAATTTTAACATGAAACCTGCAATGACAATTTGTAAAGTAGATGCCACTCTTGAAATTCACTGCATGCTTTAAATAACTTAAATGGTAGCAAGACAGGTTTAGACCTACTCTCTACTGTCTATTGTTGGGCATTGAAATAATAATCCTGGTCTTGAACATTCCCCAGATCTACAAATAGGAAATCACTTCTAAAAGCTAGAGTTTGGACTCCAGTATTATTTTGAAATCCATTGCTAACTGAATTGCCCTTCAAGGTGGCTATTTTGCCTTTACTGGCATCAGCATCCCCCTTCCTATATCCAGTTCCACCCTAACCCCGTTTAGTCATTCAGCGTTGTCTCTCATGGTTGCTTGATATTTCTCTCTTCTCAATCAACTGCAGACCCTTTCATTAAGGACAGCCTAACTGGTGATAAAGGGACACTTACATACAGTTGGTGAAAATGTATGTTAGTACAAAGTCTATGGAGATCAGTTTTGTGATTTCTCAAAGTAGTAAAAGTAGATCTCCTATGTGATCTTGCAATCCCCCTATTGAGTATCTATTCAAGGGAAAACCAATATTATATCAATTCACAACTGCAAAGAATTGTGGAATCAGTGTAAGTGCCCATCTATTGATTCCTCACCCTTCATGAGAATACTAATTAGTAGGAATACTAATTAGCTATAAAAAGAGTAAATAATGTCTTTTTTTCAGGAACTTAGATGAAACTAGAAGCCACTTTCTTAAGTGAAATGACTCCAGGACACAAAACTAACTATAGCACTATGTATGAACTTATGAACTAACTATTCATACATTCATGTGGGGGCTACTCAAGCACACACTGATATTTTTTTTCATTGAGGTATCTAAAATATAAAGCTCTACTGTCCAATACATTAGTCACCATCAGTAGAATGCTTTTGAGCACTTGAAATACAACTAGCTCAATTTGAGAAATACTTTAATTGAAATACAAACTAGTATTTAAAGAATCAGAATGGGATAAAATGCCATATATGAATTTATTATGTTGATTGTATATGAAAATACAAATATTTAGATATATTCAGTTAAATTAAATGTTATTAAAAGTAATTTCACAAGTTTCTTTTTACTCTTTTTAGTATACCTACCAAAAAATTTTAAATTATATATGCAATTCTCATTTATAGCTCACAATATATTTCTATTTGATACGGTTGATATAGAAAATAATACTGAAATTACATTGATAGCATTTTTTTTTAAAATATTTTTTAATAATTATTTAATGTTCTAATATATTTCATGACCCAATTTTCAAGGGTGACTAAAGAGTTTCCATATTCTTAACATGCCATGACATATAATACATTCAATTTTTGAATTAAATTCATTAATATAATTTCTAAAAATGTAATGAGTACCTGAGTTGAATTATATAATAAGTAAATAGGGATTCTTTAACCTAATGTATACTTTTTTTTTTTTTGGGTGTATTGAAGATCAGATGATGATAAGAGGCTAGTTTTATCTTTTATCTCTGGGTTCTAGATTCAGTTCCATAAACCTATGTCGCTATTTTTGTGCCAATATCATGCTGTTTTGATTACTGTGGACTTGTAGTATAACCTCCTGAATTCTGAATGATGCCTCTGGATTTGTTTTTATTACTAAGATTTGCCTTGGCTAAATGGGTTTTTTTTCTGATTCCAATCAAAATGAAGAACTATTTTTTTCAAATTCTTCAAAGTATACTGTTGGTATTTTAATGGAGATTGTAATAAATCTGTGGATTGCTTTGGGTATACAGATATTTTAACAGTATTGATTCTTACAATCCGAGAGTATGATATGACCTTCCGTTTGTTAGTCTTCTACTATTTCTTGTCTTAGGAATTCCTAATGCTTTTTGTAGATGTCCTTCACCTAGCTATATCCCTAGGCATTTCATTTTCTTTGAGGCTACTGTAAAGAATATTGCATTCTTGATTTTCTTCTCCACTTCATTTTTATTGGTGTACATAAAGGTTACTGATTTATTGACAATGATTTTATTCCTTGCGATGTCACTGCCTTTCTTCATCTCCTCCAGGAATCTTATGGTTAAGTCTCTGGGGTTTTCTAATTCTGAGATCATATCATTGGCAAAGAGTGAGAGTTTGACCTCCTCTGCCTCAATTTGGATGCCCTTAATATATTTCTCTTGCCTGATTGCTTTGACTAGAACTTCCAGCACTATGTTGAATAGTAGTGGCAATAGTGGACAATCTTGTCTGGCTCCATTTCTTAATGGAAAATATTTTAGTTTTACTTCATTCAGTATTATATTGGCTGTGGCCTTCTTATAGATGGCTTCAATCAGTTTAAGAACTGTGCCATCTGTGCCTGTTTTCTTAAGTGTTCTTGTTAGAAAAGGATGCTGTATTTTATCAACGCTTTATCTGCCTCTATTGAGAAAATCATATGGTCTTTGTTTTTGCATTTGTTGATATGGTGAATTACATTTATGAATTTGCATATGTTAAACCAGTCCTGGATCCCTGGTATGAAGCCTACTTGGTGGTGATGTATAATTTTTAAATGTGCAGCTGTAATCTATTTGCTAAGATTTTATTGAGTATTTTTGTATTAAAATTCATCAGTAAAATTGGTCTATCATTTTCCTTTTTAGTTTGGACCTTTCTTGGTTTTGGAATCAGGGTGATGTTTGTTTCGTTGAAGTGTTGGGAAATATTCCTTTCTTCTCAATGTTTTAGAATAGATTCTGCAGTACAGGTACAAGCTTATTTTTGGAGGTGTGATAGAATTCTGGTGTAAAGCCATCTGGTACAGGGTTGTTGTTGCTGTTAGAAGCTTTTACTATTTATTCCATTTCAGTGCTTGACATTGGTCTCTTCAAGAGATGAATTTCTTCCTGTTTATGTGTAGGGAGGTTGTATGATTCCAGATATTGGTCCATTTCCTCCATATTGTGAAGCTTCTGGGGATAGAATTTTTTTTTTTATAGTAGACAGAGATTTCTTGCATCTCTGTGGTTTCTGTTGTTATTTCCCTTTTGTTTGTTTCTGATTCTGTTTTTGATTATTTTTCTAGTTAATCTGGCCAAAGGTTTATCTTTTTGTTTATCTTTTCAAAGAACCAACTTGTTTTGTTAACTTTCTGAATCAATTTTTGGTTTTCAGCTTCATTTATTTCTGATTTCATTTTGATTATTTCTTTTATTGGGCTAGGTTTGGGATTAGATTGCTCTTTCTTTACATTTTTACATTCATTAAGTGTTTGAATTCTCTCTTTCTGTCTTTCAGATGTTGGCATCTAATGTCATAAATTTCCCTCTTAAGACTACTTTTGCATAATCCCATAGGTTTTGGTAGTTTGTGGCTTCATTGTTGTTATGTTTGAGGAATTTAATATTTTCCTCACTTATATCCTTCTTGACCTAATTATCTTTCAGCATAAGATTGTTTAGTTTCAAGGTGGTTTAGTTACCTTTGTGTAGGTATAAAAATTTTTGTTGGAGTTGAATTCCATCTTTATTGCCTAGTGGTCTGAAAAGATACAAGGTATAACTTCCAGATTCTTTTTGTTGTTGTTGTTGTTGAAGTTTGGCTTATGCTCTAGAATGTGATCTATTTTGGAGTATTACCCATGGGATAACAAAAAGAAGGTATGTTCATTAGCTCTGGGACAGTATATTCTGTATAAGTGTTTAAACTTTGTTGTTCTGGGGTCACATTTAAGTCCATTGTTTCTTTCTTTACTTTATATTTAGAGCATCTCCCCAGTTTCCAGAGGGGTGCTAAAGTTCTCAGTATTGTGGTATCATAGGATTATCATATTGTGCAGACCAACTAAAGTCTGTTTCATAAATCTGGAAGCATTATATTAGCTGGGTGCATAAATATTAGAACTTAAATATCCTCTTGTTGTATTGTTACTTTGACCAGTATATAGTGATCACCTTTATCTTTCTTATTTGCTTTAAATTCACTTGTATCTAAAAAATACTATTGTGAATCCTTTCTTATGATTTCCATTTGCCTGAAGTATTTTTTTCTTCATATATATATATGAGAAACACTTCACAAATTTGCATGTCATCCTTGCACAGGGGTATGTTAATCTTCTCTGTATTATTCGAATTTTAGTATATGTGCTGCTGAAGTGAGCACTGAAACATTGTTTTCTAGTCCTTCACCGTGAGTCTTCTTTTATCCTTTGGGTGTAGGCTGTTTCAGGGGATAACATATAGATGACTTGTGCTTTTTTTTTTTTTTATCTAATCATCCAGCCTATGACTTTTCCATTGGGAAGTTAAGCCATTTGCATTTATTGAGTGAAGTGATAAGTATGGCAGATTTCTATTCATCTTACTTTGTGAAAGTCTGATGGTTAATTTTATCCTTTGCACCATTATGGAAGCTAGATTTTGTGTTTTAGTTTCTGGGTGTTTTCTGGTGTTCCTCTGTTTCTGGTCAGTGTGGAGAATGAGTCTGAGTATTTCCTGTAGAACTATTTTGTTGTAGCTAATTTACTCATTGTTTGTCTATCATTTAATTTGTTCATCAATTTTGAAGCTTTCCCTTTCTTGTACCTCCCAGAGACAAAGTATTCTTTATCCAAATGAAGGGGCTGTTCATCTTTTATTATCAAAAAGTTAGTGTGTTAGAGATGCCATGATTGGAAAGAGAGTGTGTGTCCAAAAAAAAAAAAGTTAGTGTGACTCACTCCAGTAGCTCCAATTTTCTCATTCACATCCTGATCTTTGACTTAAAGAGGATAACAGTATTTTAATAAAACTAACAAAGCCTGATTACATCTTACTTACTCATACTCATCTGTGAGGACAACTAGAAGTGGTTTAAAGTTACTGAATGACAGTGTTCTTGTCATTATGTCCTATGACCATGTCAATCTAACAAGAAAATCAAATTGGCTGATACAGAATTAAAGGTGAATCCCCTAGGCCTCCCTGTTCCCAGCTGTTGCTCGGGGTTGTTATTAAAGAGAAAGAAGCCTAACATCAAGAGAAAATGCCAAATTTGCAAAATCACTCTGTGTAGTCCCCAAACATTTCCATTCTGATCATTTCCTAAGAATTGTTCAAGTTGAAATGATCTCTTTCTGGAGACAACCACATTCAGTGACCAAAATTCCCTAATATGGTTGTATACTAAGAGGAAGTGAAGGAGTTAGAATCAAAAATATTTTAGGGTCCATGTTTGAAGAAGAAGGTATAATGTTAAATACGATTAAGTTCATGAGCTCATCCTAGAAAAAGTGCTACTTACCCCATTGCTGAATATCACTATGATCACCTTTCAAGTATTCCCTTTGGCAAACTATGCACCAATGTTAGTCTACCGTTCAAAGGAATGTTGGAACACTTTTTTTGGAATGACCATCAGAGTAGTCATCATATTATCCTTGATGTACTGAATGTCATAATCAAAATATCTTATTTTCAATATTTCCTTCATCTTTGATTAAAGAAAAATGTCATTGGGGGCCAGATCAAGTGATTAAGGAGGGTGTTCCAATATGGTTATTTATTAGCTGGAAACTCCCTCAGAGACAGATTCCTGTGAGCTGGTACATTGTCATGATGCAAGAGCCATGAATTAGTTTTTGGTCATTTCATCTAACTTTTTTTTTTTTAGACAGTCTCAGTCTGATGCTCCAGCCTGTATGTCATGGCATCAGCCTACCTCACAGCAACCTCAAATGCCTGGACTCAAATGATCCTCAGTCTCCTGAGTAGCTGGGGATACAGTTGCTTTCCATAATTGGCAGGTAATTTTTCTATTTTTAGTAGAGATGGGGTCTCACTTTGTTCAGGCTGGTCTCAAAATCCTGAGCTCAAGTGATCCACCTATACTCCCAGAGTGGTAGGATTACAGGCATGAGTTACCATGCTTAGACTCATCCGACTTTATCATGCAGCCTTTTCAGCAGTTCCAAATAATAAACCTGGTCAACTGTTTGTCCAGTTGGCACAAATTCATAATTAACAATCTCTCTGATATGAAAAAAGTTTAGAAACATAATTTTAACTCTTGATTTGGACTAACAGACATTTTTTGGTCACAAAAAATTGGCTGACTTTCTTTATGAACTTCTACACTTTGTTTCATGGTTATATTGGTATACCCATATTTCGTCATGGCCCCAAACACTATTCTGCTTCTCTAACAGGTCGTGGGAAATTTTGACTCTGCTGTTGTTCATTGGTGAGTTCTTTTGGACCATTTTTGCACACAACTTTCTCATGCCAAGATGTTTAAGATTTTTCCATTTCTCTATCGATGTTTACTTGGTGTGCTATACTTCTCATGGTCAGTCAACAGTATGATGCGTAATTCAACAAATTTTTGCAATATTTTCATCTGTTCTGCTTGTTACTGGCCACCTGTCTTCTCTTCATAAGTGACATTTTCTATCTCCTCAGAAAAATATATAATCCATTTGGACACTACTGTTATCTTCATGTCATTATATCGATAAACTTGAACTAACATACCCCTGATTCCATTTCCACTATTGCTAAGGTTAACAAGAAATTCAATGTTTGTTCATTGCTGTAATTCAAGTTCTGAAGTTTTTGTGATGACACACAAAAATACTTAACAGTAATGAATGCCGCTCAGCAAGGCCCCAACACACATGGACATGAAAATTTACTGAGTTGTTTGGGCAGTACTGCCAATGTAAGTGCATGGTGGATGGCAAGTTAACTAACTTAATTGCCAGACCATTTAAACGCAGTGAATGGCATGGATGGTTCACTAAATACTTTCACTATCAGCCCGATGTCAAATGGATTTTGTGATAAAAGGCAAGATATTTTCAGATTACTGATAGTAAAAGAATCTAAAATCATGACACAGGAGAATTTAAAATACCACACTACGTTGTTTGATTTAACTGATTATACTGGACTATAAAGATTAAAAGAGTGCCCATACAAGTGTGGCCTAAGTGATAGTTCTAAAGAAGAGGTAAAAGGCTAATGCAGTCCACTTGCCAAAAACAGGCATGCCTCTTGTAATACTGCCATCTTTACCATGAAATGAATGTGCCCACCTTTGGCAGAACTCACAGCCTGGTATGCAGATAACTATATATTATAAACATAGAGAGGTTTACTTTGCTTCCAGTATATGATAGTAAATATCTTGGCATTCCAAATGTGATGATTAATGTAGGCATCAGTAGTTACCATGCAGGGAGATGGGCCTCAATTACCAACAGATTGAATTCAATCTCATCAGAGAATGGCCAGTACTTGGATATCTTTATGATTGTTCTAACAAGGGATTTCATTTTTCTGCCATCCTGTAGTTTTCCAAAATGCAGACCAACTGGGCCTTTGGCAAAGCCCTAGGACATAAAATGGTAGAATTTATTAAGAGGAGTATTGGTAGTTACTTTAGAAAGGCTTCATTTTCCCCACTGAGCAGAGTGATAATGTCCATTTGTGTTTCTGCATAGCTAATGCTGAACAGCCACAGCAGCCCTATCTGGTTTTCAGCTTAGCTAACTCATTTGTGAATCAGGTCAAGGGATTTCAGGGAATGAATTCGGGGCCCCACTAAGGCTTTGCTTCCATTGAATGAATGAGGAGTAAAGTTTTCTCCAAAGGGTAATACAACACTTTTGCACATGAAACTGGGATGCTTCTTGAGTAAGGCCAACCACATTCTTTAACACACAACTTCCATTTGATAAACAAGGAATGTTGGACCCTTCCTACTATGTTAGCCTTTGAATCTGAGCTGATCCCTCCAGCTGTATGTAGATGCATGGCACTGGGTCATACATCTCCATGTTGTCTAGATAGTTGTAGACAACATGGAGATGTATGACCCAGTGCCATTCTCAAGCACACCCACTTGAGTAAGGTAGTTGTCTGACATCATCACGTCTCCATCGCTCTGATTCCACTTTAGTGTTCACTCCGAAGCCACACTCTCTCTCTGTTTCTCAAATGACTATGCATGACTAGTTTTGAGCAGAGCGATAGGAGATTTCTCTTCAAGGTCATGATTACTCTTTGCTCGGGAGTGCCATATGGAGTACCCAAGATCTGTGGGACTCCACCCCTCTTACACAATCCTCCTTTCTTACCTTTTTCTTGTGTGTCAGACTTGCACCAGGGTATTACAATTTTCTTGCTGCCACTCTGATTTATCCTTTACAGGTTTATCGTCACTTCCTCAAAGTAGTCTTTGTATATTGTATTTCTTCTTGTTTGCTTCTTGGTGTAGGTTGCAACGTGACTCAGATATTTATTTGTAAGAACTGTAAGACTTTAGTTGTCATTCCCTTCTTAAAGCTGTTCCACATGTCTATTGGCCACAGAATTTGGAAAGGAGAGCAATAGAAAAGTGCATCTTCTGGGTCCCAAATGTATTCTTCCCAGAATGTATTCTGATCACATTGTTAATCAGATGCTCTGCCTCCTAGAGATACCAGGGAAAATTACTCCTGTCAGGGTGTTTATTCATTTCCATGCTCTCTCTACTCTTGGCATCATTGAGAAGCCCAAAGAGACCAGAAAACATTTTTTAAAAACCCTTAAAATGTGGGATTCTTGCTGTCCCTGGTGGGAGGAGTATTTTCTCTGGATATGAAAATCCTAGAATTTCAGTAATAGAAAACACATATCTTGGTTCCATATTTTAGCCAATTATGCATATAGACACAACACCATGCAATGGCCATTTATTTATAAACTGTATCCTTGAATGACATCCAATTTACAGAGGGTATCACTACCAAAGTGATGCTTCAGTTTACTCTTCAGAAGTCTCCCATCATTCTATCTGATTGGAATCTTCTGGATGGCACAGTATATAATAGGTCAAGTGAGTTCCAAGATTATACACAAACAATTCACATGTTGTAATGTATGTCCTTTGGTTTTTTGTGATGTTTTACAGAATCATGCATCTGTGATTATATAGGTGCATGATGCATCTATAAACCCTTGAATAGTAGTAGTCTCTGAAACTCTGAGGTAAAGGAAGGCAAACCATACCATAAAAGGTCCTGTCCATTCAAAATCTCTGCTCTTTTCAAAGTGAATGGGCCTATTGTCATCAACTCATCATCAAAGGGCTGGTTATCATCTATCAGGAATGGTATTGTCTTTATGGCTCACCATTGGACTTTTTGACTTGGATATTCAGCAATAATACTAACTGAGTTGTCATTGGTTCAACTATGTGGATAAAAGTTCATGCTATTAAGTTTATTTATTTATAGATTACATACTTCTTACCATGGCTCCTCCATTCCTGAGCCCAATGTATCAGCATGGGAGATGGCTAATGAAAGAAACTGGAACCTGATAACTTGCCATGTCATTCTATTTACTTGCTTGCTTTTTAAAAATAATTTTTTAAAATGATTTCTATGATGAGTATTAGTATGCAGTACAAAAGTCTGCACAGTTCTGTGCACTCCTAGGGCTGTGCATATGCTTCTTCTATCGAACTTCTTTCCCTTTAGTTTATAATCCTGATCCCACTGTCACTGTATAGAGCCCATCTTTCTTTTGTAATTGCCAGATTTTTGAATTTAAGAGGGAGGTAATGGGAATTAACATCATCACACACCTTAAATATTTAAGTGTGGCACTGATTCCTGGAACTTGATAACTTCATTTCAGATGCAACTTTTTTTTTCACTTACACTCTCTTCACAGAGCCAGAGACGAGTTCAACAGTTATTTGACCTTCCCAACTATAATGGATCTTATCTAAAGCAAGACCAAGTAAGGATTCTGAAAACTACCAATTTCCTAAATTCAAATTATCATTTAAGAGATCCTTGGACTCTGAGGTTCTACTATGAACTAGATCTGCTAGCCCAGGCATCTATTTTTACCAGTCCTTCACTAACAAGAGACCTATAAAAATGCTTTGCATATCTAAATACCAATGTCAAATTGAATCAGTGTCTAAAAATTCCTCAAATGTCTTGGTATTTCCCTTTTCAGTTTATAGTTATCAGAATGCATGACCATATACCTTTTTGGATAAGAATATTAATGGACATTATCATATAAACTTGCTATATTGTTGCAGGTCGTTTTTTTCATGGAGAAGTGGCTTCTTTAATACATGGGTTCTGGATTTTTAAAACTGGTGCATGTAGGAAAACCATACAGAGGATTATGATTTTTCATTGTATAGGCTGCCTTTGAAATTCGAATCATCCCTACTTTATTTTTTCTGATTGGGTACAGTGAGATTACTCGTAAAGACTGCTTGTTTATTCTTCTCTTGGGGAGGACATGTGCTACTGGTAGTTTGCATAGCTCTATTACTGTTAGTATCCTGATTTCCACTCTAATTTTTCTGCTCATACTTGGGTTCAACATTTTTCCCCCTGACAGGTAAGGCTGCCTTCTTGTTTTTGTTATTTGAGAGCCTATTTGAACCCTTTGCTATCAAGAATCTGCTATCAGCCATGGCCAGTGTAGTGAGTTACCATTGATTAAATGGTGCCGATGAGCCTTTCATAGTACATGCCTTATGACATTGATAGGTAGACAGAACTATGTAAATCTTCTGGGAAAACAATTAGCTGGCAGATGTAGTAATATATTTATGTTAATCTGCTTGCTTATTGAGTCTTTTCATTTCTTCTGGCCCCACCTGACATGGAAGTTCTGGCATTTCTACTTTTTCCTTATATGAGCCAGCACTTTGTTCAACCTTCCAAAAGCTATTCTAACATAACGTCAGTACTACATTACAAATTTTTTTCCCAGGGTATAAAATTCTTGATAAGAGAGTATACTTCCATAGTTATTGACTCTTTTTATCCCACTTAATATTCAATTATTCTTGGTCTAATCGCTTTAGGACTCTGCCCACATATGTACTCCTGGATCCTAATAGTATACATTGGCTAGACCTATATCCACATTGGAGTATAGGCCCTCTTCTCCCATAGAGGAGCTCTTATTAGTAGCATCTGCCTAGATGATTTATATTGAGACCTCTCCTTACATATGGCCTCGTGGTAGTGAAAGAATTGGGGACGCAGCTTGAGAAGGCATGAGTTGTCTTACAAAGCCAAGGTCTCTACATCATCTTCAAGCAATGAAGGAGCATTAGCCTTTAATAAAAAGAGCCATATTGCAAGGCCATAGGCTTAAAAATATCTGGGTATTCCAGATTTATGACCAAGATATGTCTATACTATGTGTCATTATTCATTTCCTTTCCAATCAGGATCTTTTTTTGAGTAAAACTTGTGATTGATATTTAAAATTTTCTGTAGTTTTGTTATTCTTCTAATGAGGTCCCAGGCCTCATGGTTAACTTTTTTTGCCCTCTAGTTGTGAGAGCAGATTGTAGTTATACATTTATGTGCTGTGTTGCCTTAAATTTGTGATTAATCACTCTAAGCCTTACACTGTCATTTTCAAATCCTGACATATCAATGGCCCTCAGCTATAGCTATCATATTACATTGTTCTGATAATTACTATTTTGCCTGAATTTTTCAAATGATTGAGATCTGAGATATTTCACAGCCTAAGGTTTTACATTGCTTTTTTAAAATAGTATCCCATACTGACATCTTACCATAGAAATCCTAATGATTGCATGTCAGAGACTCTTAGCACCCTGTCTACCACCAGTTATAGGGTTTTCATTGCCAGCTGGCTGCCAGATGCTTCCGTTCTAAAAATTTAATTTCAGAGTCTTCTTTTTGGAACATAATTAGCATCAACTGATACAGATAAGGTTCCCTGGGAAACAGACTCTGAGATAGTTATTAGGATGAAGGCAGTTTATTGAGGTGAATTCACTGAAACAACTATCTGCCCATGAGAGAAGTTAAATTAGGCAGAAATCTCTGACAACTTTCAGATAGAGTTGCAAATAAAATATATAGGATGCCCAGTTAAATGTGAGTTTCTTATTACCACTCAGAGTACAATAAATTCTTGTAGGTTTGTTTTAGTATACTTGAGCGTGCATATGTCCCAAGTATTATATGAACACACTTAACACCCCAGAATTATTTGTTGTTTATATGAAATTCAAATTTAACTATGTATCTTATAATTTTTTCTGCAAGCTACTTTTATAATTATGAATTGATAAAATAGGCCAGACCATTTTTCTCTTCAAATGAGAAAGCCTTTAGATTCAGGCTACCTATAGTATGGGGGGTGGGGCTTGTACGAGGTAGCATTTTTTGACTAAAGGCACTTCTTAGAGGTGAATTGTTAGTAGCTAAGATAATAAATCCTTCAGTTCTGTCCAGGAGAGTTGAGAAGTTCTGCACAGTTTCCACGATTATGTATGTTGAGGTAGGGGAGAGAGAGAACAGAGAACAGATAAGCAGCAGGGACTATCTCACCATCTCATCTGGGCAAGATACACATCATTGCTCTGCAGTCTCAGCATGTTATAATCCATAGCAGTGTTTTTCAACCTTTTTATCTCATGGTACACTTGAACCTATAGTTAATCTTCTGCAGCACACTTAAATTATGTTGATCACAAAAAAATGAATAGAAAAAAGAATATAGTCACTGTTCTTTGAACTTCTTTTGAAAATAATTTTATTAATGATCTTTGAAAATTATTGTGGTACACCTCTCATAGCATACCAGTGTGCTGTGTCACATCAGTTGAAAATCAGTAGTCTACAATAAGATGATAACATACAGCATAGCAAAAACAGAAGTTAAGTTTCAGGCTTCCTTCAGAACTCTTAGCTCCCTAGTACAAAGCATCTTTCTTAGGTTATCATGTTCTTAGACTTAGAACTATGGAATTTGAGTGAGAGTCAGTGCACCAAAATTTTCTGGAAACCATGCAAATAGACTCCTACAGCAGCCATACAACTCGGCTGCAGCTTCTATATGTAAAGCAATTATTTATATGTTAAAGATATTTTTATATCTGAAACACTTAAACTTTTCCTTTGAAATGGATAATTTTGAAGACCATTGTCTCTGTTATCATTATATCAAAGTCTACGTAAGCAATCAGAAGTATTCCTATGATGCAGCCACTACAAATACTAACAAGGCCTTTACAAATGGAACTACACAATTTTTGCCTAATAGGGGAAGAAATTTTAGAGGTAGATAAAACAATAAATTTTATAATAAAAGCAAGGCTATCAGTTGAAACTCATTACAACACATTAAGAATGAAATTAGTGTGAGGTATTCTGTGGTAATACTAAAACTAAATGGAAAAAATTTAAATACATTAAAAAGAGCAGGTTCTGCAATACTAACTGCCTTTTACAAAGACACAAAGGTTTATTAAATGACTGAGAAGAATCAAATCATAATCATCTTGTTTGAAACTTCTATGTATAGAAAAAAACAGTAGAAGAAAAGACATATGAATAACTGTCCAAGTGATTTCTAATAATAAGAACATTCAAAACTATGATTAGGAATCAATTCTGTTAGAATTTGAAAAAAAAATTGAATTGGAGGATCTCTTTTTTTAAATTTCATATTTTGCCAAAATTATTGTGAGAATTAATGAGGCAATATGCTAAAGAAACAGTTCTCTACTCAAGGTTATTGTGTATCCCAGGGTTATTCGGTAACATCTGGAGACAAATCTGATTGTCACAAGGGGAGAAAGAAATGTGGTGCTTTAGTGGATAAAGGCCTGTAATACCACGAAATGTCTCATAAAATGCAGGACAGCCTCTTCCCACAGTAGAGAATTTTCTATCTCTAAATTTCAATAAGGTTGGGACTGGGAAAACATACTCTAAAGTAATCAATAAATAATATCCAAATATTCATCATCTGATAATAAACATCTATTAAACCAACAATCCATTCCTTCAGAAAGCCATAAATTTAGCCAACATGTAATATAATCTATGCCATGGTAAATCCAATCCTACTTATTGAGGATTCAGCAGAATGTAGTATATGGTGCACACCTTATACTCACTGTGCTCCCTTGGGCTCCATAGCACTTCCACACTGTTGCTTAACAGTCTGGGATTGGCTCTCCACTAAATAAATACAGAGGTACCATTAAGGACCACTGGGGAAATTAGATAGTTTAAATTGGACCTACATAGTAAATGCATATTAAAAAACATTATAACTATAAATCCATATTTTATCTCTATGACATTAAATTGTAGAAAAAAAAAACAAATGAAATCTAAAATACATTTTTATTTAAGAAAGAGAGTGGCATCCTGCTTTGAGCATTGCACAATGAGATAGATCCTTACTCCTGTTAGAATAATTTTTATTAAAAAGTCCAAAAGCAATAGATTTGGGTGTGGATACAGAAAGAAAGGATCACTTATATACTGTTGGTAGGACTGCAAATTAGTATGACCTCTAAGGAAAACAGTATGGCAATTTTTCACAGAACTAAAAGTAGATCCACCATTCAATCTGGCAATCCCATTACTGAGTACCTACCCAAAGAAAAAGAAGTCATTTTATCAAAAAATTAGACCTGCCATCCAATGCTTATTACAGCACAATTCACAAGTGCAACCATGTGGAGTAAACCCAAGAGCCCATCAATTCATGAGTGAATTAACAAAATGTGGTTTAGATATACCACAGAGTACTAATCAGTCATAAAAAAAATGAAAAATACATTTTGCAACAATATGGGTGGAACTGGAGATGATTATCCTAAATGAAGTATCTCAAGAATAGAAAAACAAACACCACACGTACTCACTATTAAATTGGAACTAACTGAGGAGCACACATGTGCACAGAGGGAAGTAAAACTGGTGGAAATCAAACAGGAATGAAAAGGAACGACAGGGAGGAAAACCCTACCTAAGGTAAAATGAACACCATGGTGATGGGCACACTCATAGCCATGACTTGAGCATTACAAAAGCAATTCATGTAACTGAAAACATTTGTAACCCTTGAATGTTTTGAAATTTAGAAAAATTATACACTAATACTTTAAAAGTTTTCATAAAAAGTAGATCAAAACTAATGAATTTTGAAATATAAATTGTAATGAATTTTGAAATGAAGCTTAAAATGACGATAGTTTCACTATTATTGTGTATACATACAGTGTATGGTAAACATGATTGTAAATAAAGGAAGTACATTAAGGACTCATACATGTAAAATCATACATTTTATATGATTTCATCTTTTGTGTGGGTGTATCACAAAAACCAAAGTTTTTTTTATAAACTACATATAAATGTATATTTAAATTATAAATGGAAGAGTTGATGTTTGGTGACACTACTCATGTCATACCTAAAAAATATTTCTGGGAATTAAACTTGTAAAATTAATGTATTTATAGAAGATGGAGCATTAGCTTTCTAATTCACCTCCTATACTCTGAATGAAGGAAACATAAAACAAAGTTGATGGCTTATTTGGTGATTATCAGCTTCACATTGCAGAGGAAATTATGCTACCAAATAAGGAGTGTATGGATTCAGCACATGTCAGCCTGTCACTGTTTAGGATTTAATGTGAACTATGAAGATTTGAAGAAAAGTTTTTTTTTAAATGTCTTTTCCAAAATCAATTTTCTAATGAATGCCGAAATATAATGAAGTAAAATATGAGCATTTTGTGATCCTTCTCCTTGGGAATAACTCTACATTAGCACAAATAAACATATTATAACAGTATGAATAATATATTGGGGGGCAAACATTCCTAACTCCTATGACCTGTTATCAAATTCAGAATTTCCTAGGGCTTGGGCAGTGCCTGTGGCTCAAAGGAATAAGGCGCTGGCCCCATATACTGGAGGTGGTGGGTTCAAACCCAGCCCCAGCCAAAACCTGCAAAAAAGAAAAAAAAAAAAAAAGAATGTCCTAGGGCTCACATCTATTGAAATATTATGAACATTTCATATTATTTCATTGATAATTCTTATAAAAGGACTTGGAGATCAGTAAATTTTCTTATTCTTTGTTATGGTTTGAATGTACCTCTTCCAAAATTTGTGTGTTGAAACTTTATGATATTATGAAACATGATATTATTAAGAGGTGAGACCTTTCAAAGGTCATCAGGTCAACAAGGCTTCTTCCTCCTCAATGCAATTAAAGTCCTTAAAAAAGATGTTCTGCACAGCATTTGGCCTCTTCCCCTTCCTGTCTTCCACCATGCAAGGACACACCACGTCTCCTCTCAGGAGGATGCAGCAACAGGGTGTCATCCTGGAAGTGGAAAAGGGGCTGTTACTTGGGACTGAAACTGCTAACACCTTTATCCTTGGACTCCAGGCCCCAGAACAGTGAGACATAAATTCCTGTACTTTATAAATTACCCAGTTGTCAGAATTTTGTTAACAGAGCTCAAACTGATTACATTACTGCTTTAATAATAACATATCAGTGACTTGAAGACATCTGTGAGAGAAACTCAGGGTTATAATACTACCTTGAGTAGTCCCTATATTGAGTTCCTAACTTACCCTATCCATATTTGGTTCTGAATTCTATCTCTTTGGATTCAAGAAAGGAGAAATCTTATAAAAAATAATTTAAAAAAGCTTAATATTATTCCACTTAGTCATTTTCACTAGTTAGATTACTATTAAAAATGATTTGGTAGTTGTTTTTATTTACTTATCTTTTTAATAAATTGAACATCACTTTACTGAGAAACTGCTCTGAAATTAAATACTTTTACCAAATATTAATGAAAATCTATTATTGTAGATATTTTATGAGTTATACTTAAAGAAAAATAATCTAGTGATAGGGACTTTTCATGTGTTACTTAGATCACATTTTTGGGGTATGGAGAATTAATTATTCAGTTTGTAGTATAGAATGCATTTCAAATAATAAAAGAAAATAGTGAAATTTATATTCAAAAGAGAGATTATAAAGAACTCTCTGAATAATAGCAAAAAGAATACAAAATTGTAATTGCTCTGAGTAAACAGAAACAAACCTGGATTCTAGCCTGGATAAACCTAACTGGGTCTGATAGGAGATAAAACATCAATTCCAAGGACTGTACAAAGCAATAGAACGGAGAGATAGCATTCAGAAACACAGATCTTCATTTAAAAAGAATTCAGATCCTTCCAGGGGAAATAAATCAATACAAACAAGATCACTCTCATAGCATTGAATATGATGGTCAATATAATTGAATGACTCAAGAAGCATTTTCTATTAAATGATTCATCTATAAGAAAATTTTCTTACCTATTTTATACCTGAAGAAAAGAATGAATTTCTTAAAATTATGCTGGATCTGTTCCAAATGGATACAATTCTTTTTTTTTTTTGGTTATGTCTCTGTAGCCTCTTGGAAAAGGATCATAACCAAAATACGTTGTGACACAACTATTGCAATATATTTAGATGGTAATGATTCTAGTTAATTTTCTTCATGTGTAATACATGTCAAAACATATAGGACAAGAAATGATCAAATGTCTACAAAAGAAACTTGGGGATGCAGGGTAGAAAGCAATATCATCTGAAAACAGAAACCCTGAAACAGAAAAGTATTTGTGGTAAGTTTCAAGCAGCTGAAAATAAAACACTGAGAAAGATCAATGAACTTCTTTGCAGGAGGACAATAACAGCTACTAGGCACCCATGAAAATTCCTTTAAGGAAGTAAAGTGTATGTATTGCTTCAGAGATGTTATTGCCACAGTCTTATAATAATTCAAATAATTTGACATTACTGTCTTTTGGTTTCTGCATAAAAAATTATATTATCAAAGGAAGTGTGATATATTCTAATTGACACCTGAGGGAAAAAAGTTTTAAACTCTCTTTTAAGAAAGAAAAACATCTTTTTTCAATTTGATTCCTATTTTCCATTGATTAATTGAAATAAATCTTCAATGAGTATTTTTCCTTTACCATGCCACTTCAACCATACATTAGTCAGAATGGTGAAAATAGATTGTATTAATTAAGTACCAGCAATAGGGAAAAGAGTTAATTTTATTCTGAGTTATACAGAGCTAAATGCCAGTTCTAAAGGGGGAATGGGAGAAAGTGGCAAGAGGTGCTTTGTACAGTAAGAAAAGAGAATAGTTACAACTGATTCGTTGGTGTATATTTGATTAGACCAACTTTATTTGACAAATAGAAGTTATGGAAATTAAGATTCTATCCTTTCATAGAGACTGGTAGGCAGAGTCTTTATTTTTTTAATTATCACAATTCAAAGGAGTGACTCTCAGATCCTTGAGAAAGATGATTTTGCATTCTAAGAAATACGTACTGACACTGGCAAGAACTTTTTAAGATTTAAATTATAAGTTCTCTGAGAAAGGGAGATTCTGTGGTTTGATTAAGTCTCCTAAAAGTTTAAATATTGGAAATTGAACCATTTAACAGTCATTTTTACAAAGTTGAAAGGTGGGACTTTTGGGATGTTCTTGGGGCATAAGGCCTCCACCTTCAAGAATGAATTGATGCTATTATCTCAGGAATGAGTTAATTATCAATGAAGTAGGTTAGTTATTGAAGGAGTAGCTTTTTTTAATTTTTAATAAAACAACATCTCTCTTACACATGTTCTCTTGCCCTTAACATCTGTCTGCCATGGGATGGCCATCCCCAGATACAGGACCATGCCCCTGGACTTCCCAAATTGTAGAACCATAAAGCTAATAAACTTTACCTTTATAAATTACCTAGTTTGTTATATTCTTTCATGGAAACATAAAATAAACTAAGACAAAAAATTAATACTGCATGGGGTTGTTAGTTTCACAAATGCTTACAAATGTAGACGTGGCTTTGAAACTGTGTTTTGGGTAGAGGCTGGAAGAGTTTTAGACAGCAGCCTAAAGAATGCCTGTATTGCCATGAACAGAATATTAAGAGAAATTCTGGTGGAGTATCAGAAGAAAAAAAGATATAGGTAAAATCTTAATTTTCTTAGAGATTTCTTAAATGGACATGATCATAAGGTTGGTGGAAACTTACTAGAGAGTAAGGTAAATCAGATGAAGTCTCAGATAGAACTGAGGAATTAGAAACTGGAATAAAGACCATCTTCAATATATAGCATCAGAGAACGTGGCTGAACTGTGTTCTTGTCCATTTCTAATTTACAGAAAGCTGAATTGAAGTATGATGGACTAGAATATCTGGTAGTAGAAATAACTAAGAAGCAAAGCATTCAGGATGCTGCATGGTTACATTTGGCCACTGCAGTGAGATGTGAGAGTAAATAAATGACTTAAAAATAGAACTTAAGATAAAAGAGGCAGAACAGAAATATATGGAAATAACAGAGGATGGCTACACAAAGAGTAATAAAGCATGTTTGAGAGACAATACTTGATTATGAAGGTATAATCAAGTGACTGTTTGCTAAAGGGATTACTATGGAGAAAGGGAAGCCACATGCTAATACTATTCACCAAGACAATGGGGAAAAATCTCTGAAGACACTTCCATCTTAGGACTAGAGCTCTAATAGAGGAGAGTAGTCTCAGGGGTTGGGCAAAGTATGCTTTCTCTGAATCTCTGTTTCCCACATTCCACTACAGCTCCCCCTCAGCAGCACCTGCTGTGGCTCAAGATATGGCTGTGTTGCTATCTGGAAGGCACAGGTAGTAAGGCTTGGTCTTATCCATATAGTGTTAAGTCTGTAAAGCTCTGGAATGCAATAGTTGTTGACCCATGACTATTTTCATCTAGATTTCGAAGGGTGCTGCAAAATACCTGAATGTCCAGGCAGAAATTTGTTCAAGGGGTGGAACAGGTGCAAACAGTCCTCAAGAAGGTAATGTCTAGTGCAGCTATGGGATTGAGACAGCCTCCATGATCACAGAGCAGTAAAGCTAAGTGGAAGAATTGAGGCATGAGACTCTAACCTGTGAAGGATATTGCCTGGACTGAGTCCAACAAAGCTGTGATGCTTGGAGGCCTTGGAAATTGGAGGCCCATTTCCACATCTATGTGCCAAACATGTGAGAGATGGAGTCAAAGAGGATTATTCTCCATCTTAAAACCTTATTATTATCCTCCCTGGTTTTTTTTTTTGGTTTTTTTTTTTTTTGGACTTTCTTGGGACAAAGAATTACTCTTTCCTTGCTTGTTCCCTTTTTGGAATTGGAATGTCAATGTCTATCCTGTGCCGTCTTTGTCATATTTTGGAAGTAGATAAGTTCTTTTGATTTCACAGCTCCATGGATGGAGAAACTTGCCTTAGAATGAAATATGCCTTGAGTGTCGCTCATAATTGGTTTAAATAGGATTTTGGGCTTCAGACTTTTGTGGTTATGCTGGAACAAGACTTTTGGGACTACTGGGATGTAATAAATATATTTTGCATGTGAAAATAAAAAAATATAAATTTGGGGTGTCAGAAGCCAAAAACTATGGTTTGAGTGTATTTCCCAAAATGTTATGAGTTGGAAACTTGGTTGCTATTCAGCCAGTGTGGATAGCTAGAGACTTTGGGAGAAGATTGAGTCATGAAAGTTCTACTCTTGTAAATGAATTAATGTCCTTATCACAAGAATGACTTAGTTATCTCAGGAATAACTTTATTATAATAGCAAGCTCTCTCTTGCATGATCTCTCTTAACCCTTTCATTTTTTGCCATGGAATGACTCAGATGACAATAGGGACTCCTCAGCCTCCAGAACCATAAGCTAAATAATTTGCATTTGTTTTCTTTAAACATTATCCAATTGTGGCTCGGTGCCTATGGCTCAGGTAGCTAAGGCATCAGCCACATACACGTAAGGTGGCGGGTTCGAATCCAGCCCAGGCCCGCCAAACAACAATGATAGCTGCAACCAAAAAATAGCCGGGCATTGTGGCAGGTGCCTGTGGTCCCAGCTACTTGGGAGGCGGAGGCAGGAGACTCACTTGAGCCCAGGAGTTGGAGGTTGTTGTGAGCTGTGATGCCATGGCACTCTACCCAGGGGGACAGCTTGAGGCTCTGTCTCAAAAAAAAAAAACAAAACTATCCAATTGTTATAGGAATAGAAAATAGATTAAGACAGGAGGTCAGAGCCTATCACCAATTATTGCCTGGAACAAAAAATAAATTCTGGTAGTGCCAATTTTCACAGGCAGACATTTTAATGGATCTGAGACCATTTTAGGGACAAAGTCTTATGCTGCTAACATCCATGCAGCATAACCTGTGCAGATATTTAGACAGAGTTACTGTCTAACATTATATTATTCTCAGCATTATATTTGAAAGTGCCACAAAGCATAGACTATTATTAATAAAGCATATTTAAGGGAATAGAGTCAAGAAGGGAAATAGAAACAAGAACAGTGAAGGAATTTGAAACCTCTTATTTCTATGGCTAGAGTAAACATAGTTCAACTCCTAGCTAAATCAACATAAAGACTCACATTAGGCAAGAAAAAAATGTGAACAGAAAAGTAAAGCATCAGAACCCAAACAGATATGCCACAGATGTTAGATTGTCAGTTGGAGAACTTAAAATACTTAGAGTAGATCCTCTATAACAGTGGTTCTCAACCTTCCTAATGCTGTGACCCTTTAATACAGTTCCTGTGGGTCATGACCCCCAGGTTAAGGACTGCTGTTCTCTAAGTTAACCATCCAATAGACTACAGAAAACTGTTCAACACACAAAGGTGGTCAACAAAAGGAACTAGGTCTACTGTACTGATATTTACATGTGATGCATGTACAGCTTATGAAAATTAGGTCAAATTAAAGATCTTGTCAATGTAGGGAGAGAGGTGATCAAATATGGAGTTTCTACTGTTATGATTAATATGTTACAGGCTGTAAGGGAAAAATAGAGAGCATGCATGGACAGATGGGTAATATAGCAGATAACTTAAAATACCAAAAAAAATCAAAAGAAAATTCAAATGAATACTATAATAAAAATATAGAATCTTTTGCTAAGTATGTCAGTATTTCTTGGCATGGCTTGAGAAAGAATCTGTGATCTTAAAAATGTGTCAATAGCAACTTCCCAAGCTGAACAAAACGAAAAACAAACAAGCAAAAAGTGGAAAAAGATATACATAGAGTAGAACAAGTGAAAAAGTGCATAAAATAAAAATAATTGAAATAAAATAAGGAGAAAAGAAAGAAAATATGCAGAAGAAATAGTAATGTCATAATTTGAAGTACTAATGGCCAAAATCCTTAAGATTATAATGTATAAAAGCAGTCAGTCACAAAAATAAACTATATTATTCAATTCATATACATGTCCATTATATAGGAATCTACAGAAATAAAAATAGATAGTGGTTCTTTGGATTATGAGGAATAGTGGGTAGCATAGGGAGTAACAAATAAAGGGCAAAGGATTTCTCTTTGAAGTGTAAAGACTGTTCTAACATTGACTTTGATGATGACTGAACATATCTCTATATTATAAACTTTTAATGGGTAAATTATATATTAATTATATTTCAAAATAGCTATTAAAAATAAAAGTAAATAAAAAGAATAGTGGCCAACACCTTTCCAAATTAATGACCAACAAAATCTCACTGACCCACACATTCAGAAAACCCAGAAATTACTAAACAATATTAAATGTGAAAGTAAAATAAAACAAAACAAAATATCAGGGAATAAAAATACCTAAAATAGTCTTTTTTTTTTTTTTATCTGGGGCCAGGTTTGAACCCACCATCTCAGGTATCTGGGACCAGTGCCTTACTCCTTGAGCCACAGGCACTTCTCTAAAATAGTGATTTTTAAAGCAAAGGACCAAAGATAGTAAGAACATTTTAAAAGAAGCCAGAGAAAAAGCTAACACCTTAGAAATTAAGGAACAAAGATAAAAATTGCTATAGCAGACTTCTCATTAAAAACCATAAATGTGGCTCAGGCACTTGTGGCTCAAGTGCCTAAGGCTCATACACCTGAGCTGGCGGGTTCGAATCCAGCCCGGGCCCATCAAACAAAAATGACAGCTGCAACCAAAAAATAGCCAGGCATTATGGCGGGCACCTGTCCCAGCTACTTGGGAGGCAGGGGCAGGCGAATCTCTCCAGCCCAGGAGTTAGAGGTTGCCGTGAGCTGTGATGCCATGGCACTCTACTCAGGATGACAGCTTGAGACTCTGTCTCAAAAAAACAAAAACAAGAAACATAAAGGTAAGGAAGAGAGTTAAAAGAAAAAACATAAACTTATACTTCTATATGCAATAAAATTATTCATCAAAAATAAATAACAGATAGATTTTCTCAGAAAAAAAACTGAGGAAATTCATTGCCAATAGTACCTATCTTCCAGGAAATGTTAAATAGTCTTTATGCAGAAGAAAAAGCATTATAACATATAACCTTGGATGCAGTAGAGAAAAAAGAAAAAAAACAAAAACAAAGTATAATATTTTCTTCTCTTATTCTTTATTAATCCAAAAGCAAAGTTTGTTTAATGTGAAATAATAAAACATGTATTAGATTATTATATGTATAAAATAAATGAGAACAATATCATCATGGGTCGGCAGGAGGAACTGAGAATATGATTTTATAAGTTACCTGAAGTACACATGATGTAGGAAAGTGTCATTTGGAATTATACTCCAAATATGTATGGTAAACTCTATAAAAGTGAATTAAAATTTTTAAATATTTATATAAAATAGTCTAAAACAGTTGATAAACCAAAATCATAAAATGTTCAATTTAAACTGCAGATGGCCTAATAAAAGAAAAAGAACCAAATTAAGAAATGCCTTTATTAAAAAATCATTACAAACATGGTGGATATCAATCCAATTATATGAATAATCAATTTAAGTACTTAAATACATACAAGATAGTGATTATAAAAGTGGTTTAGAAAAATTTTATTTTATATATAAACATTCATATATATTAAGAGTAACAGAATGGAAAAAGCTGTATGAAGTTAATACTAATAAAAATAAAACGGACATAGGTTTATTAATTTCAGATAAAGCAGATTTAATACCAAGAATGTTATCAGGAATAAAGAAGACATTACATAATGATGAAGGATTAAATTTTCCAATAAAATTTAGCAATCAAAAATATAAATGCACCTAACAATAGAAAATCAAAGTATATGAGACAAAAATTTGTAGTGCTGAAATAAGAAAAAAACAAATTCATTATTACTGTAAGAGAATTCAAAATTTGACCTTGACAATAATTCATAGACAAAGAAGGTAAAATAATAATAATATAATAATAATAATAATGAAAACAAAGAAGATCTAAACAGAACTACTAGTGAACTTGATCTAATTGACAGTTATAGAATACTCCCTCTAATAGCAAAGTGCACATTCTTCTTTAGTTCACATGGAACCTTCACGAAGGTAGGTCACATTATAGGTTATAAAATACACATGAACAAATTTAAAAATAATAGAAATCATTAAAAATACACCCTCAGACCATAGTGAAAATAATGATATATATAATTATACATTTTAATTGCTGTCATAGGGCTTTTTTCAACTTGAAAATAAAAAATACATATTTAACATCAGGAAAATATTTATACACTCCACAAGTGTAAGAGTCCTCCTCCACTCAATATATAGAGAGATGGATGAGGATTCAAAATTTGTGAAATGTATGTATGTACACATCAAAGCTAAATTTTAGAAATAAATGTTCACGTTCCTTTGGTTTTTGAACATATATTTAATACACAATTATATGAGAAGAGGTTCTGGAGTTCAGAATAAGTGTTATTAACAGATCAAAGATGAATCTTAGAAATGATGTCAAGCTAAGAATTTAAGGTAGCCTCATCCTTGTTTACTAATTCAAATAGACTTGAAATTCACAGAGGGAAAGCTATAGTTGTACATATCCAAGTTCTCTCACATTAGTAGGTATCTTCAAACACCCAGTAGCTTCATTTCCTACCACTTTAGGCAACACTGTGCCTGAGGCTAGATATCTGGTTTTCAGGAGTGTCTATTTTGCTTTTCTTGTTCCTTGCTGCTGTTATTGTTCCTCCTATAGATGGTTGACTTTTATGTGTACATTCTCATTCTAGTTTCATAATGACTAGATTAATCATGGTTATAATTTTACTTATACCCCAAATAGTACCTAATAGGCAAAACACTTATTCTCATTCTGATTTTATACTTAACTTATTCAACTTATAGATGACATTATTACACTCATATGTGTAAAACACACTTTAATGCATTACCACATAAATCTGTGAATAGATAAAACTCAGTAAAGTATAAAACATCCATGAATTTCATATGCTTAAAGGGAATTGTGTTAGAGGTTAAGAAGGGTATGTTTAATAATCTATGTTTTATATTAATGAATATACAACCTTATGGATAATCACCAATAAAGGCAACATAATATAAATTGTGACCAAAAATGGAGAGATAAGTTATTTACTTTAATATTCTACTATGAGGGATTCAGTGGCAAGATGGCCGAATAGAGATAGCTTTTGCCAGTGGCTCCAGTCCAGAAGGAGAAAAATTAGATTGAAGTGAACACTCAGAGCAGTTGAAGTTGAGGTGTGGAATACAAGGAGAAGAAATGAAGTTGCTCAACATCCTCATGGAGAGGAAAGAAAATGTGAAAGAGGAAGGGGGAGAACAGAGAACAACTACAGAGTAAAGGAACTGAAGGAGCCTGGTACTGAACATAGGGGTAAAAGGGGTAAACCCTCCTCCCCCTCCTAGGGGCTTTCCAGAGGCTCTCCACAGAGCAGCAAACACAGGATTTCTCTCCCTACTGGAGAGAATCACAAAACTCTAGTTTTACTGCACTTAGAAATATCTACCCTCTAGATCCCTATCCTGCCTGATAGAAAAGTGAGCAAACATTGTCTTGGCCACCTTGTGCCCACAGCCAATCCTCTCCTCTCTCTTTGGTTACTTAACAGCCTTCCTCCTGCATAGGCCAGTCTCTTGGTGCTCTAGCAATTAGAGTGCTAGCCCAGCTGGCGCAGGCCATCTGTAGAGTCTGCCCCACATCCAGGCACTGGAAATTTGAAGGATTTCTGATAAGGACCCTGGTGGAACCAAGGATCATAGAGGCCACTTTCTCCTTCACTGCAATCAGCCAGATCCTTGATTGGCCATGGAGGAAAGGAAGCAGGTCCTGTCCTCCTAACGTGCCTGGCAGGAGCTCTGAGGCTCCTTTGCATTGTATGTTCTGGTGAGTTGAGTGTGCTCTGTCCCCTTACTGACAGAGAAAATTGTGCCTTGGCTCCACTGACTTCTATGGAGCAGGGTCCCTCCTGGGTGTCCTTTATTCTAGAATGGCCCTTTTGCTACCCTCCGGAGTGGCTCTATTCAGTGTCTGTGGTTGGTGTAACTCCTTGGAGGTTTGGCCCAGCTCCCCCTACTAACTTGGAGAGAGACAGGCCTACCTTCAGCCAAACCTGCCCTAGGAAGATCTAGGAGGCAGATGCTCTACCTTGTTTCCTTCTCCCAGATGCCAGCGAGCATTGCAGTTTATCCAGTCAGTTGTAGCCAGGATTCCAGTGAAAAACCTGGTGCTTTGAATTTATTTGCATAAGGGGTGTTCATGTTGTGGCAGGGCAGAAATTTGGGTGTGTGCAGTTGGGTAGCCTGAGAATTTCTCACCTTATTTGTTGGGGGGGGCGGAGTGAACTGAGGTGATTCAATCTTTTATAGCAAGGACTTTTGAAAAGTACAAAGCTCTTTTAAACTAGGTTGATAGTGGGTTGATAATTGAATAGAAACCTGTTGGCAAGCTAACTGAGAGTTATCCCTTGCCTAGGAGCATCTGGTAGTATGGCCCAAGTGTTAACCATCCAACTTGCAGATAATTAGGCTAGACCTCTGATAATCTTACACTGCAGCCTCAAAAGTGAGCTTTGAGGGTGGTGCCCGTAGCTCAGTGAATAGGGTGTCAGCCACATGCACTGAGGCTGGTGGGTTCAAACCTAGCCTGGGCCAGCTAAAACAACAACAACAACTGCAAGAAGAAAAATACCCAGGCATTGTGGCTGGCTCCTGTAGTCCCAGCTATTTAGGAGGCTGAGGCTAGAGAATTGCTTAAGTCCAAGAGTTTGAGGTTGCTGTGAACTGTGACGCCAGACCACTCAACCCAGGGCGACAGCTTGAGACACTGTCTCAAAAAACCCAGATCTTTCAAAAACTATGTGGAGTAATGGCCATAGATATATACTGTAAATCATTTTAAAAGTGAGAAGTGAAGAGGTGGTAAAACCCATATCCTGGGGTCTCCAGAACTAATTTTAGCCCAAGAGTTTTTTAGTTGTCAAACTGGCCTCTGGTGTACTATATTCCAAGTGTCACCAATTAGATTATCTCTCAATAACTATTTAAGGACAACCTAACATTTCAGCTAAAAAAAAATTAATATAAAATATAAGCTGAAAATACACATGGAGAGAAACCAGCAGAAGAATCCTGGCAACATAAAAAATCAGAGCTGATTAACTCCTCCAGGGGATATACAGCAGAAAACACTATCAATAGAGAAATTTTTGAAATGTCATAAATAGAATTCTGAATATGAATGGCAAATAAGATGGATGGAATTGAGAAGAAGATGGAAAAAAAAAACAAAAAGATCCAGTAATTGTCTCAAGAAATTGGTACAATTAACGACAAAGTTACCAAGGATATGAATATAATTAGGAAAGATATAGCAGAGCTTAAAGAATTGAAGGAGGCATTCAAGGACCTTCAAAACACAGCCTCAGCAAGAGAATACAGTATGAAGAAGAAGGAATTCAGAAATGAAAGACAAGACTTTTGAACTAAATCAATTATTCAAAGATACAGAAAAAAGACTAAACAAAGGATATGCCCTAAAAGTTATGGGATTATGCCACAGGATCAAACATTGAAATTACAGTGATTCCTAAAGGATTGGAGAATGGCCCTAAAGGCACTGATGCTCTACATCAAGACTTCATGGTAGAGAAGTTCTTAAACACTGTGAGAGACAGACACATTCAGATAGTAGATAGTTTCAGAACCCCAAAACACCTCAATCAAAACAAAGCATCTCCTACACACATTCTAATTAATTTTGCCTAAGGTGATATGAAAGAGAAATCTTGCAAGCAGACAAGAGTAAACAAAGTCTTACCTACAAAGGGAAAAATGCCAGGATCATGGCAGACCTTTCAGGTGAAACTTTTCAAGCAAAAAGAGGGTGGTCATTGGCCTTTAACTTTCTTAAACAAAATAATTTCTAGCCCAGGATTCTGTATTCTGCTAAAATGAGTTTCACTTGTGATGGAGAAATCAAGTATTTTACTGATATTCAAATATTGAGGAAATTTGTCACAACTAGACCAGGTCTACTGGAAGTACTCAAACCATTCTTCATACTAATCAGCATGATGGTCCATCACCAAAGTAAACACACCCAGAAATTAAAGAAAAAAGCCTAGCTTCCACAGTGGTGCAAGGGATAAAACTAAGCACTGGACCTAAACAAAACTAGATGAACAAAACTGTACTACACCTATCAATTCTCTCAATAAATGTGAATGGCTTTTATCCCCCTCTAAAAAAGCACAGGCTAGGTTTCTGGAAACAAAAGCTCAAACACAATACTTGTTGTATCCAAGAAACACCTAACTTCTCAGGATAAAAAATGATTTAGGGTAAAGGGATAGAAAACAATATTCTAGGTAAATGGAAATCAAGAAAAAAAGCAGGTGTTGCAATATTATTTGCAGATAAAATTGGATTTAAACCAAGAAAAATAAGGAAAGACAAGGATGGACACTACCTGTTGGTCAAGGGAAGTATACAACATGAAGAGGTTTCAATAACATTTATACATCCAACCTAAATACTCCTCAATACATAAACCAAACTCTAAAGGAGCTGAACAATTTATCTTCCTGCACCACTGTAGTTGGAGATTTTAACACTTTGTCAGTAGTGGACAGATCTTCTAAGCAGAAACTAAACAAATAAATATTGGACTTAAAAATGACCATAGAACAAAGGGACTTAACAAAGATATGCAGAACATTTCATCCTAATTAAATTAAGTGCACATATTTTACGTCAGCCCATGGATCATCCTCCCAAACTGATCATATCTTAGAGCACAAAACTAATTTCAACAAATTTAAAAGAATAAAAATGATTCCTTGTATCTTCCTGGAATAACATGGAATAAAAGTTAAACTTAACAGCAAGTTATCTTCATACTCATGTAAATTTGAGCAAACTGAATAACCTTATGCTGAATAACATCTGGGTTAAGGATGAGATCAAGAAGGAAATCATGAGGTTTCTCAGACAAAATAATAATGAAGCCACAAGCTATCAAAACCTGTGGGATAAAGCAGTGCCTGTAACTCAAAGGAGTAGGGTGCCAACCTCATATGCCAGAGGTGGCAGGTTCAAACCCAGCCCTAGCCATAAACTGCAAAAAAAAACCCAAACAAACAAATAAAAAAAAACAAAACCTGTGGGACAGTGCAAAGGCATTCCTAAGAGGGAAATATGAAATTATACACCTTCTTCCAGAAAACAGAAGGAGACCAACTCAACAGCAGTATCTTCTTGAAAGATTAGAAAATCTCAAGCAACTGAAAAAGAAAAACAATCCAACCCCAAACCTACCAGAAGAAAATAAATAACCCAAATCAGAGCAAAATTTTGAAAACAGAATCATTCAGAACATCAGTGAAACAAAAAGTTGGTTCTTTGAAAAGATTTATAAAATTGATTAATTCTTGGTCAGACTAATGAGAAACAGAAAAATAAGATCTCTCATAACCTCAAATAGAAATGAAAAAAGGGAAATAATAACAGATACCACAGAAATTACAAAAAAATCCTCAATGATTGGTACAAAAAAACCCTCTATGCCCAGAAATTTGAAAATGCAGACAAAATGGACCAATATACCATTTTCTTACTTCAACCAGAAAGAATTAGAAATTTTGGAAAGACCTATATAAAATACTCTAATTGCATTAACCTTACAAAATCTTCCAAAAATGAAATCCCTGGACCAGATCATTTTACACCAGAATTCCACCAAACATTCAAAGCGAAACTAGTACCTATGTTGCCTAACCTATTCCAAAACATAGAGAATGGAATTCTCACCAACATGTTCTACAAAGCAAATATCACTCTAATTCCAAAAGAGTGCATCCAGGAAAGGATGTAACAAAAGGAACTCTATAGGCAAATATTGTTTATGAATATTGATGCACAAATATTCAATAAGAACCTAACAAACAGGATACAGATACTCATTTAAAAAAATTATACATCATGACCTAGTGGATTTTATCCTAGGGATACAAGTTTGCAATGTTGGCTCAACATACATGAATCCATAAATGTAATTCATCATATAAATAAATCCAAAACAAAAACTTTAGGATTCTCTCAGCTGATGAAGAAAAGGCATTTGACAAAATCCAGCATCCTTTTCTGACAAGAACATTTAAGAAAATAGGCATAGGTCAGACATTTCTTAAATGGATAGTGGAGATCTACAACAAACCACAGCCAATATCATATTGAATGAGTAAAACTGAAAGTATTTCTTCTTAGACTAGAATTAGACAAGGATGCCCACTATCCTACCTGCTAGTCAATGTAGTGCTGGAAGTCTTAGTCATTGCAATGAGGCAAGAGAAGGAGATAAAGGGTATTTAAATGTGGACGGAGGAGGTCAAACTCTCACTCTCTGCAGATGACTTGATCTTATGCCCTAAAAACTTCAGAGATTTAACTACCAAGCTCTTAGAAGTGATAAAGAAATATAATAATGTCAGGATACAAAACAATGTCTACAAATGAGTAACCTTCATATACACCAATAACAGTCAAACTGAGAATCAATTTAAAGACATAATACCCTTTACAGTAGCTCCAAAGAAAATGAAATGCCTGGTAATATATCTAACAAAGGATATGCAAAATCTAGAAAAGAAATAGCAGAAGACATTAACTAATGAAAGAATATACCATGCTTATTCTGGGAAAAATAAACATTGTTAAAATGTCTATACTACCCAAATTGATCTACAGATTTATTTCAATCCCCATCAAAGCATTAATGCCATACTTTGAAGAACTTGAGAAAATAGTATTTCATTACATATGGAATCAGAAAAACTTCACAATAGCCAATACAACTTGATACAATTTTAAGAAATAAAAACAAATCTGGAGGCTTCAGGTTACCAAACTTCAGGTTATATTATAAGTCTGTCGTGATTACAATAACATGGTACTGACACAACAGTAGAGATACAGATCTATGGAATAAAATAGAGAAAATGGAGAGGAATCCAGCCACATATCATCATGTGACCTTTGATAACCCAAACAAAAGCATGTAGTGAGAAAAGAATTTCTCTATTCTTTGGTGCTGGGAGACCTTGTAGTGTTTGGGGGCTTAATGTAGCCCCACTCAAACACTTCATTTTCCTTTCCTCCTTCTCTACTCAAAAGACAAAGACACAAAGGATTTGGCTAGACCCACCCCCTCCTCAAAGTTCACCCCAAAGGACTCTAACATGACAGGCAATCTGCAGAATGTGCCCACCTACCATGGCCCCCAAAAAGAGGTCTCTAATTGCCCTCAGGTATACAGACACCATCTTTGAGCTGCCCAGGCAGGTCACCTCCCCTTTTAATAACGCTGACCAAAACTTCTCTCCTGCTACAGTTTCATCTCTGGGCAAAATTGTTTACATCTTTCAGTTAGTCACATGTAGAAAAATGAAATTAGACCCACACCTCTAACCATTGACTAGAATTGACTCTTCCTGGATAAAAGATTTAATTTTAAGACACCAATGATACAAATTTTAGAAGAGAGTTTGGGAAAAGTCTTGAAAAAATTGGCCTGAGAAAAGATTGCAGCAACACCAGAAATAAATAAGTAGGACAGGGCAGTGCTTGTGGCTAAAAGAAGTAGGGTACTGGTCCCATATGCTGAAGGTGGCAGGTTTAAACACAACACCTAGCCAAAAACAGCAAAAAA
Source organism: Galagoides demidoff (assembly GCA_963574575.1). Classification (NCBI taxonomy): domain Eukaryota; kingdom Metazoa; phylum Chordata; class Mammalia; order Primates; family Galagidae; genus Galagoides; species Galagoides demidoff. The sequence continues at coordinate 20 of CAUYQV010092611.1, read as the reverse complement.
TAAATAAATAAATAAATAAA
>CAUYQV010092610.1:0-76257 GCA_963574575.1 Galagoides demidoff | reverse complement strand
ACATGTCTATTTAGAGATTAGTAAAGAGACACTCTGCTCATCATAGTCACTCAGGTTTGGAGTGAGCAGCCATCCTCTTGAACATTGAAGGCCACTGTGCTAGAGCAGAGGTTCTCAACCTTCCTAATGCTGCAAAATATTTTCATTGTTAAAAAGGGGTCACAACCCACAGGTTGAGAACCGCTGTGCTAGGGGAAAGAGAGCTACAAAATCCCTAGCCTGCAGGTGACATGCATCATTACCATATACAACTCACTGGCCCAAACTAAGCACATGTTCCATCAAACACAAGAGTGCCATAGAATGCAACCCTAAACACACTTGGAAGTCAAACAGCTGGAAAATTTTTGATGAATATATTAATGATCAACACCATGTCTCCTCTTTGTAAGATCCTAGTTTTATTTTTAAGAACAACTTGGGAAATTTGGTGAAAGCTGTAGCCACACTATCCAGATGACATAAGTGCCTTAGACATTGAGTTCCTGGACAAGAAATAATTACATGTCCAGGAGGTCTGCTTCTTAGGACATCTGTTTTGTGGTAATGTCTCCAAGGCAGGCTGCAGACATGCTTTAGATACCATTTACTTTCAGATCATCACCTCTGCCATTGTCCGTTATCACCTCTGCCATTATCACCATAGACATGGTGAAGAATACAGTTAAATCTTTGAATTTTTGACAACTGACCCTTTGTATAAGAAGTATAAAAATTGTCTTTTCCAATTTATCTTCTTTTATAAGAGTCCATTTTCATTTTAAATCAAATCTTTTGATGAGCACTCTTAAAATATTACATATTCAAGGAAATCTCCTCTGTAGCATGTGGACTGTAACTTTCATAAGATAAGACCAGATTAACCTATGCATTCAGTTACATATAAAACAATGCCTGGTCATCACAGAATGACTACTTTAAGAATTAGCCCAACTGAACTTTAACTGGACTGTAGTTTAAAGGTTTGGGAGGGGTTGCTTCAATTCTTAACAATATGTGCCACCTGGGTAGCCCTTACCTTGCGGAATCTATTGACTGCTACTTTATCTTACAAACAATCATTGATTTGTCCTTCCATAACTCAAACTGAGGCTATATATGTCTGAAATCACTGTAGATATCAAGCTAGGATTTTTTTTTTTTTCCGCTGACCCTGTGAATGTTCTCTGCTTGTTGCTGGAACATTTACAGGGAAAATTGTTCTCTTAATTTCTGAGAATTTAGGTGAAATAATTTAACTGTTGAGTGGCTTTACCTGGGCCATGAAAATATCAAATGCAGTTTAGTTAAGAGAACTCTACTATGGACAAATAGCATCAGAGGAAGCTCAAATTGGCTTGATTTTGCTGCACTGAGGTACAAGCAACAGTGGATTGAGCACTACGTTTTTTTTCTCTCAGAAAATTAAAATCTCTGAACCAAGACTGATGGGACTGTCCTCTCCTCAGGCACTTTAAAAAATTATTACTATTTAATCATATTGAGATCATAGGTGAACCAGGCCTTGGTGGTAATAGAGGAAGACCGTACCTTCCTTTTGAAATTCTCTAATTTACTTAAAAATAGAAGGAATGCTTCCATTTTTCTTGGGTATACAAATCCTAAGATTCAAAGGCTTAATACCAAACTCTGTGATGTTCTCCTAAATTTATTGGTCAGCACTGTTTCATATGGGAAAACTTCACTCCAAGGAAGTCTGGAGAAAGTAGTTTTTAGCTGGGGAATTGACATACCCACTAACACAATATTGCTATTTGGGGGAAAAATGAAGTTTACTCTTCATAGGGGAGGCAAGATTCAGTTATTTTCTAGATTAAACTTCCACTGTAATCTAGTGTTTTCAATTTACCCAAATCCCACCAGAAAGCAGAATTTGAAGGGCAAAGGAAACACGCAGAGTCAAAAGTAGTTAGATAAAATCTATTATGAAGCTGAAAACTCCCCAATTAACAATGTAATACTTCATCTTTCACAGAAACACAGATAATTAAAATGGACCAGCCCCTACCAACACAAAAGAACAAACAAGGCAAAAACAGCCTCACAGCGCCCCCTAGCAAGCATAACAACATTCCTCTCCACAACATCGCTGCTTTGTTACTACAAATCTGGTTCAAACTATTTTGGAGCCACAGTCTAGACATTTTCTGGTCCTAATCCCTATTGAAACAATTTGACAAATTACTTCAAAATGTTCAAATTGAAAAATATGCTGTTACCCATTTCATATTAGAAAAGCCAACCAGAGTAATACTCTTTGATTGCAATCTGCCCTTATTCACGACTGATTTCTTTCTTATTCCCATCCTTCTTTCCTTTCTTTTTTCTTCGTTTAAACAAATTTCCATTTAGCCTATATCCTTGAAACTAAAAACAATAAAAGTAAAAACAAAGCTAATAAGATACAAATTTGTTTTCTCGTGTTTGGAAATTCACAGGTACTAACCTGATTCATCACTCGTTCTGCCAAACAGACTATTTTTATAGGGGACTAGCTGAATTTTACAGTCTATTTATTTTACACTTTTGAATTAAATGGCCTTCACCTAGGGACCAGTCCCTATTCCACTGTCTTATATAAAGTATCTGTTCACATTTTCCTTATGTTAAGAAAAAGAAATGGTTAGGCAGTGCCTGTGGCTCAAGGAGTAGGGTGCTGGCCCCATATGCCAGAGATAGTGGGTTCAAACTCAACCCTGGCCAAAAGCTCCTAAAAAAAAAAAAAGGTGGTGCTTGTGGCTCAAAGCAATAGGGCACTAGCCCCTTATACCGGAGGTGGTGGGTTCAAACCAGGCCCAACCAAAAACTGCAAAAAAAAAAAAGAATAAAAATGGCTTCAGGAAATAGAGTGGCAATATAGAAGGTACCCAAAAAACATTTATACATTTTAAGTAAGGAAAAATTGGTGTTAAAATTGTAATATTCAATATATAAAACAACAAAAGATGAATACAAGTCACAATGAACCACTCTCATAATTGCAGAAGTCAGACTTGGCTTGAATATTATTTTTAAAAAAGTTTTTTCCTTTCTTAAAATTTGTATACATTGTATACTCTCTATAAGTGAAAATCACAAGAAGGCATAGCAATTTCATTTTCAACCTGAATGTGTCTGGAGCTTTTCATTCAGATGAAGTGAGCTTTTAAATGCTGTGATTACTAATTCCACTTGCTTTTCCCTGCAAAGCTGAAGGCAATGAGGGAGGGAGACATTTTGTAACAACCAAAACATAGATAGAAGCATAAAACGATAATGTTCAATTTTCAGAAAGTCAACAGAAATGTGAAAAATTAGCTAACTCTTCCAGATGGGATGGAAAATTGTAGAGTGGAAATAATAGATAGATGACATTTGATTAAATATTTAATTAAGCTAAATACACAAAAGCGTTGTAATTTTGAATGTGCTGTGCAGAAGGGTGTTCCAACAAAGTGAAGTAGAGAAACAAATTTAAACAACTCTTTCTTCTGATTATGTTTAATTGCTGACTTCATTAGATCAAGCCCGCCATCCAACATTGCCTTCAATCCAAGCCACATTTCATATTGCTATTCCACTGATTAGGCCCAGTTTTACAGATGTGGGTGATACATAGTATACAAATTCCCCTTGCTTATTTTGAATATTGATTTACTAACATTTTGCCTTCTTGATTAATTTAAATGGCTTTGGAGAGGTTTACCCATTGGCACACTGGAAACAATATAATTGCATTAGAAGCTACTCTTGCCAACACTTACATTCAAGGAGAAAATACAATAGTGGTGATACTTTTCTGGACAATGCCAACTACAGACTAGTGAGGACACATCTTAAACTGGATGCTGAAGGTAGTGCTTTTGGGTAATAGGAAGCTCCTGAGGGGAGACATAGCACCATGTTCTAGCAGGTTTTAACAAAGAAAGTGTATTTACACAAAAGAATTAATATTTCTAAATCCATTTCCACTGACTCAATGAGCTAAAGAATTCTGCAACCCCAAATCACTAGAAAAAATAAATAAAAATAAAAATAAATGGAGAGAAGAGATTCATGAGTGAACAAAGCATTTTGGAAGTTTTCAAAATAAGAACTTTAAACTTTTGCATATATATTTAAAAGTACATTAACTCCAGGGAATTTGTTGTGTTTCATTTCCTCTATCTGTAACAACCGGTTATACTTAATTAATAAAATATTTATTATCCCTGCTAGGCTATGACTCCTCCAAGACAGGATCTGAATTATAGTCAAATTTGTATTGCAAGAATTATACTTGGCACAGTGTAATCGGGACACCATTATTTAGTGAATTGGATTGAACTGAATTAAGTTAATATTTGTAAATGTCATTATCCAATCTGTCAGCAAAGACAGAGGGGCTTGTAGTAGGCAAAACAAAGACACTGGCTGTCTCTGTCACTAGGTATTCTGTTAAAAAAAAAAAGTCAGTCGTGTGGTTTTGATTAAAACTGATATTAGGTCTTTCTAAGCATATTAATGAATAATTAATTGATTCCACATTTTTTCTCAACCCCAAAGGGAACTGGGTAGTATTATGCAGTCACCCTCAACATACTAGTACTCTCCTGTTCCCATAGCATGAAATAAGTTACCCCTTCAGAGATCATTCATGAAAGTACTTGGTTTGCAAATCAGTGTTACAGGTGCTGTATTTTTAGAGAGTCATTGACCTCTAAATATTTCCAGAGCACTTGACACTCAGCAATCCTTTTCTTGGTGCCATAGCATGTAGTGCACCAAAAGAAAAAAATTGTAATTGCAAGGTCAAATCACAATCAAACAAACAGGAATGTGAACACAATCAAAATAACTAAATCAAGGCACTTAACAAAAGAATTAAGAAGAAAGAAAATCTTGTGAGGTAGATGAAGTGGTCCATGTGATGATTAAAAGGTGGGTTCAAAGCTGGACCCCTGAATCAGGAGAGAGAGGATTTAAATTAAGCTCTTTGTGTGCTGATGCTGGGAGCCTTGCCCCTGAGGCTGCTTCTCTGAACAATATGCTGGAAATAGGCTGGAAGGGACCTAAGCAAGCCATGAACCACTCAGAGAGAGAACAAAGAGAAAGAAATTAGAAATGACACAGCCATGCTGTCAGTGTAACTGGTAAAACCTTAAAAAAGAAGAGCCACTGGACCAATGTAATGACACAAAGAGATAGTTTCCTAGGATAACGCATTACCCCAAAGTAAACAGTGCTATGGAGTGGAACACAAGTCATCCATAAGCCCTGCTGATCAAAAGCATCAGTAGTAATCCTTCAAGTACAGGGAAGTTATGTGATTCTTGTCACGTTGTCTGCCCTTTCTCTGGGCTTCATTCCTCCTTCCCCCACTACCATCTCTCTCTCTCTCTGTGTCTCTCACACACACACACACAATTTCTCTCAGGGCCAGTGTGATATATTTACCAACTCAGCTCATTTCTTTAGCAAATTCTTCAAAATCTGGAAAACATACAACCCTCTGATTGGATGCCATACATTCAAATCTTATGCCAAAATCTTTACCCACGTCCTTATAACATTAAAAAAAACTTCCATTTTAAAAATTTCATTTATAACAAAGATGGGGAACCTTTTCTTAAGCACACAAAAAATATTTTGTCTCAAAATCATGAATAGCATAAAAATAATCTACCTTTCTATTAGTGGATAAAAACTTACTACTAGGAGTAGTTTATGCTTATTTTAAAAGTTGCTTTAAATTTCATACTAAAGTAATTAATAAACATAATTTTAAGTCACATATTTTCTAAAAGTTTGTAAAATTAAGAGTAGCTCCCTCTCATTTTTTTCTATTGCCCGACCTCCTTTTCAAAAGGTTTTAATTATTTTTTATTATTTTTTATTTTTTTGCAGTTTTTTGGCTGGGGCTGGGTTTGAACCCACCATCTCTGGTATATGGGGCTGGCGCCCTACTCCTTTGAGCCATAGGCACCACCCAGTTTTAAGTATTTTGATTATTTCTTCTATCTACTTTTTAAAAACAGGCTATTAATTACTATTGGCTAACAATTATTATTTCTTTAATCATAAATTTTAGATGTTGTCATTTTATTTCTATTATAATAATTAAATCCACCCTGCCCTTAGGTAGACACGTTAAATGCATATGAACACATTTGCATGCACAGATATACATTTCCCTTCCCCTTATCCTCTCAATCTATTTATAACATTTTCAAACTCAAAGTCATTATTTAACCTGACTTCTTATCATATACTCTGATTGTGTCAACAGAAAAGAAATCATCTCTGTAAAATATTTTAAAAAGGTTTATTCTGAGCCAAATTTGAGGACTATGACCCAGAGCCACACCCAAGTAGCCTTGAGCATTAAGGTTTTGGTGGGGTTACAGTTTGCTTTTATACCAAGGAGACAGGAATTACAGGTGAAGTCATAAATCAGTGCAGGGAAGGTGTACATTGGTTTGGCCTGAAAAGGTGGGACATCTCAAAGTAGGGTCCCACAGGTCATAGGTGGGTTTAAAAATTCTATGTCTGACCATTGGCTGAAAGAGTTAGGCTCTGTCTAATAGACCTTCATCTAAGGAGTCAGGAGTCAGCTAAAAGGAACACTGAGTTAAGATAAGGATCTGTTAATCAGAGACAAACTACAGCACATCTGCTCAGACTCAGGTGGTTTGTTGTATATATGAAAGAGCTGCTGGGAAGTCTTGTACAGCCTTAGCCCTGTTAACACAGCACAAAGGACAACTCTAAGAAGGGTAAAGGTGCATGAGGCTGCAGGTCTGATCTCCTTTCTCATGGCTAGCAACTTGGTTTTAGGAAACTTCTTGACCAAGAAGGGGTCCAGTCAGTTAGCTGCTTAAGATTGTATTTTAGTTCACAATTGCATTTCTTTTCTCTTACCTTTTCCCCATGGAATTAACAATTGCATCACGTCTCCTATTTTTCCAGTTTTCTTTGGAGTCATTACTATATTTTTCTGATGTAGCAACAGATCTTTTAGCAAATATAATAAATTTACAAATTAGCCTATAAGCAAATTTTCCAACTGACCAGACAGAAATCTTATTTTTCTTTTTTTGGCCCATGATTGTGACTACTCCAGTAGAGTACACTGACATCCTCTCCATCTTCCTCCTCAAGTCTACACTGACTCCTTTCTGGGCATAAGGAGTGGTTAAGACTGGAGCAACATATATTGGTAAGACTGGAACACCAGTACTCTATTTCTTTGGATCCTCCTCTTGCTGGATCTCACATCCTTCTATTTTTAGTTTCCTCCCTTGTTTTGCGAGTCATATCCTATAGTAGCTTTTTAGGAGGAGAGAAAAATGGGTTAGGAGGAAGTTATAGAAAGGAGAAGGTAAAACCAAAATTTCTGTTGTTATATGGTTACATGATTATCCAAGCTTCCCACTTTTACTAGTTACTACTTCAAATTTACATGAAATTCACTAATATTTAAGAAGCCAAAACATATATTCTCACAGACATTCAGTTGAAAAGAGAGAAATAAGGAAGACCTGTGCCCCTAATTCTATGAATATATAATACTAAAACAAATCAAAACAAAGACATTCACAATGGCTGGGAGGGCTATTTTTTTTTTTACTAGCTTTCTGGAGCCCTTTAAAGAAAACTTCATAATCTTTTCTTATTTTATTCCAATTCTAAGCTGACCTCTTTTTTTCAGACCACCAAGCAACTAATCCATAAAGAATATACATAAAATAATGAAGATGAGAAAGTGTAACAAGAACATCAAACTTGAAATCAAAATCAAGCTTTCCCTAGTACCTGAATAACAGCAGCTGAAATTCTCTCCCTCCCTGTGTTATTTAATTTCATTTATAGAGCCTATCTTTCTGTCTGTTACTTAGAAGATTAATAAGAGAATGGTTGCACTAAGGTAAGGCCCAGGGTGTTGACTCTATCTGGTATTTGAGAGACAACTAGACATAAACATGAACGACACCATGTCTTCACTTACTGTGGAGTTAGACTTTTGTAGCAAACCCTTTCTGAAATTCAGTCAAACATTCAATCAATGTTGTAAAATTGCTCTGGTACCAGTATAGATCAGAACATTCTGTCATTTCTAAAGGAGTACACAGAGATTCCCATTTAAAGAAGGGCCTCGAAAGTGCTCCTGGTAAAAATCAGTTAAAGAATTGTGCTCAGTAATTCCTTCCTAAAGACAGGAGTAACAATTTAAACTATTTTAATGCATAGGCAGGTTGAAAGTGAGATGAGACAAAAAATAATATCATCCACTCTTCCAATTATTAGGGGAACCAAGTGCCTCTGTCAGAATCAACTGACTTTTCACTCTTCTTCCCCTAAATTTTGCATGCTTACTCAATCATTTGTTTCTTTCACACACTACTATTTTTTTTTGTTTGTTTTTTGGGGGCCGGGGCTGGGTTTGAACCCACCACCTAGGGCTGGTGCCCTACCCTTCTGAGCCATAGGCACCGTCCATATTCTATACTTCCATTTCTTCTCTCCTTTTCCTTCTTTTCCCTTCAGCATTCCTTCCTTCTGTTTTCTATTTATATCTTTGCTTTACTTTCTGCCATCCTTTTCTTGATTGATCTTCCCTTTACTTTCACCATGAAGCTGCCACAATCTCAATATACATATTTGAAATGTGTATGTCTAAATTGCATCTATGTGAGCATTTATTGTTATACTTGCTGAACATCAGCTAACATTTTTTTCCTAAATTGAAAAAATTTCAATTTGAATTTTTTTCTTCCCCTGTCCTTTGAACAATGAAGTTTAACTCATTCAATTATTTTAAAAAATCTCTCTGACAATACTTAATTGATTTACTTAATATATTTAGTGGTTAATATAGAAAAATTTTCCATTGATTTTTCATTTCTGTTTTAGAATATGTCATAAAATCCAAAAAACCATGAGCAGGTCTCTTTGTTATACATACATAGTATAAAGCACATTTCATTTCATAGGTATGAAAAAGACTTCTGTATACACAATATTCATTATTTATATACATGAATACCCTTCCACTATTCATCAAAGGGGCTGCTGTAACTTCATGAAAGGGATTTTGTGATAGAAAAGAAGGTTTTCTTTCCCTAAATTTGAGAACCAGAAGTTTTATTTATTTCATATAATAGGACAGGGGCTTGGCACTTGCTGTCATTGTCTCTGCCTAGAATGTCTCTGTCCACATTAATTCTTCCTTAACCTTATTTATAATTGTGCTCAAATGTTATAACATTAGGGAAGCTTTCCCTAGTACCTACACAATAGCAGCTGAAATCCCCTCCCTGCCTATGTTATTTCATTGCATTGTCAATTTGACCTTAATTTCAGGAGAGAATCAGTATCCTCTATCATTTTTCAATTTTTACTTTTAGTTGTCTTCCAGGTCAATTCCTACTGACTCTTACCCAAAGTACTTCTCTAACCTAGGGATCCTGTTAAAATACAGACTCTGATTCAGTGTGTCTGAGGTGGGACTGAAGTACCTTATTTTAATAAGTTTCCAGATAAAGACAATACTTCTAGTCCACGGGCCAAATTTTGAGTAAGTATGTAGAAATTAGGTCCATAGGTATGTTATAAGGAAGATGGTGAAAAGAACACACTTTATAGAGTATACTCCTATATCACTGTTATTAATATTATATTGTCTTCTTTGTACCTCTTCTGTTTTTGGTATATTTCCTATCTAACCTTTGAATAGCCTCTAATTTTACTTTTTAGCAATTTGAGATTTAGGAAATTAAAGAGACTAAATATTGTTAACTAAAAGAATGTGGATACTCAATGACTCTGAAGAACAAAATAATGCCAAGTTGATACCTTTCTCTCAGAAATACGGTTATATCTGAAGTGTAAGTTAAATATCAGGGACCATTTTGAAAGTGGCAAAATCCAAGTATAATTTGACACTCTTTATGAGATTTGAGGACTGTTATTTAAAACTGTACTCATTGATCCCACTGTCTAAAATCAAATTAGGCAAAGGAAGAATACAGCTAAGAGAAATAAAGAAGAAAAGAATGGATTGACAATCTCTTCCTTGGGATTAGAACCAATCACTGTGTTACTAGCTCTGTATTGATGAAAGTTTAGATGTTGTAACTGTTCATTTTCTGAACCTTACATACTTTCACTGTATTGAGATCTACTCCACATTGTCTGCTTTAACAGATTCTTTAGATCTGTGGCCTTCTAGTTAAGTGGTCACAAATGCCTGATACCCATGTAGAAGATTAACTGAAACTGTGGACCTCCATGCTGCACCCGAATATTCAAATGCTCTCCAATAAAAGGCAAACATAATAGTCATTAAAATGTTAGTGAATTTTAAATTTCACAAATGGTTTATATTTTTTGAAATTATTAAATACATAGTAATTAGATTTTTACAAAATGATGTACATTTTAAAGTATATTCCAATGCAATTTTAAATACAACTTTACTGAATTAGAGCTAAATTAATTCAACCTTCCAAGATGAAAAGTTTCCCCACCTCCTGATTTAGACTCAACTATGTTTCTTTTCTCCAGAACTTTGATATCCTTGTCTATATTAAGCCACGATATTGCCATATCTTCAAAAGATTATAACTTATTACCTATCAAATATATTCCTAATTCGTCTTTGTGAATGCTCCCCTGTAGGAGACACCAACATCCAAGCAAGATGATCTGCAGCTGAGGCGTGGACCTCGGGCCATTCATCCACAGGAGTTCCTTGTAGAAGAAGAGCCTGTGCCCTCAGCCCATAGTCATTGTTAATTTCTCCCCTCACCTGTATCATTCCCTTTCAATAAAAGGCTGGTGCAGAGGTTGCTCGGGGCTACCCGGAAAGTAAGGGCTAGCCTGCCTTCCACAAGCTTGTACTTCTAATCTGCCTCTTACCTGGTTCCTTCCTGCGCTAACCTAGACCAGGGCCATAGGAGCCCGACGGGTTGCGACACTCCAGAGAAAGCAGACTTAAAAATAGGGCAAATTACAGTCCACCTTCTGGGTGTTTGGCACAATTACACTGTTATGATCAAAAATATGCACATTTCCCCAAATGCTCCTGCCTGATACAGTGTATGCATCTATTCTGCATTAATACAAAAATGCACTCACCACCTCCCCAAAGGAGACAAGTCAAAATCCCATCAAGTTATTGCCTTTATCTCCACATTTATATGTCCAAATTCTAGTCATCTCCTCTTCAATCAGATCCAGCTGAGAATTCTCATGATACAGCACCTAAAAACTACATTAAAAATGTACCACCCCTAACATGCCCAATATACAGAAAAAAAAACAAGACAATCAGGGCAAAGAAAAAGAACTTACAATTGTCGCCAGCCATTGAAAATCTACGTTCTATTTCTCAGAGGTGGGGAAGCCTCACCGGCCTGGCAGTGCAGCTAGTGGAGGCAGCCTAACTATTTGACTCTGTTTTGACCTCTGTGAGCCTTCTCTGCCCTTTTTTTTTTTTTTTTTATAGCTACAAGAAAAGAGGTAGAGGGAGTTCTTTTGGTGGAGAATTAATACTAAATTCCAGTCTTAGGTATAGCACCAGTTTCTCTATTTGTCAGAAGCATTGCAGCTATGTTAAAGAAACGGAACGCAAATTGGCTTAGATTAAAAAGAGAATTAGTCGGGAATAGTAGCTCATGCCTGTAATCCCAGTAATTTGGGAGGCTGAGGTAGGAGGATAGCTTGAGGCCAGTAGTTCAAGACCAGTCTAGGCAACACAGAGATGTGTCTGTATAAAAAATTTAAAAAATTTGCCAGGCCCAGTGACTCCTACCTGTAGATCTAGCTGCACAGGAGGCTGAGGTAAGAGGATAACTTGAACCCAGGAGTTTGAGGCTGCAGTGAGCTATAATCACACCACTGCATTCTAGCCGGGGTGACAAGTGAGACTCCCATCTCAATAATTAATTAATTTAAAAATGACAGAATCAATTGGTTCAATGAACTGGGAAGTAGAGGCATCCTAGACTCTGAGTGCCAGTTTTGCCGAAATCTCTCACTATACCCCTGTCTCTGTGCTTGTTCTGCCATTCCTGCCTCCCCACCCCCACCCCATTTCTCTCTCTAAATCTAGTTCTCTCTTTCCCTCAAAAACTACCCAGGAGCTGGGAGGAGGGCTGCCTGTAGTCCTAAAGTCTATTCTTCTCCCAATCTTCTCTTTCAATCTGGCTTCTGCCCTCCACTACTCTACTGAAACTCACCTTGTTAAGATTACCTCTGATTTCCATTTAATCAAACACAATGGATAATTTTCTGGTCCTCCCAGTAACATAATTAGCCATTTGAGCACCTCATGCCTCCTAAAACACTTTCCCCTTTTTGCTCCTAGGACACAATTCTCTGGATTTCTTCCTGATTCTCAGTTTTCTTTGCCGAATTTTCCCCTTCTTTGCTCCTAGGCCCTCCTGCCTTCTCTCTACTCTTTCTCTAAGTAACCTTCTTTAGGTACCATGGTTTAAACTCTAATAATACATTGATGACTCCTAGTATTTGAATGTACAACCACTCAGACTTATGTATAAATCCAACAACCTACTTGATACTTCAATATAGATTGAGCATCTTAGAATTAACATATTTGCACTGAACTCCTTGCCATCTATGCCCTTACCAGATTTCCTCCTTTCAGTAAGTGGTATTACCCATGCACGCCTATGTTTAGGCCACAAAGATAAAGGACTCTCTTTCCTCAGCGTCTACCCAATCCATCACTGAGTTCAATTATCAAAACCATCCCATTGAGTAATGTAAAATTTTGTATTTATCTCCTCTCATCTTTTCTCCTAGAGTTTCTCGGCCATGATCCACACATATATACTCAGCAATTAATATTTCAGAGTAGCTCTCCGAGGTCACACAAAAACAAATTTAGACTTGCCAAGCCTTGTAGAACTCATGCTACAGAGAAAGGAGGGACTTCATGTAAAAACAAAGGCTTCCCTTGTGCTAAATGCTTTGCAAGCTGGCTTGGATTAGTACCACAAATTATGAAATTTCCAGGCAACAAACAAGAAAGGCAAGCACTTTAAACACAATCCATTCTACCTATGGAATGAGCAGGAACCCCTATGTCTGAAGATGCATTTAACTCACAAAACTGGTTCGGTCTCATTTCCATTTTACTGCTAAGACAAACAACAAATTCCTCATCCTGACCTCATCCTAGACAAACAGACTTTTACATTTATTATATTTTTGCCTTCGCAGGTTATTTACAGCCATTTCTAGGTTTATGCACATCTTAAAATAAACCTCCACAGGCCCATCATTCAGAAGCCTGGGTAGCCCCCTGTATTAGTCTGCCAGGGCTGGCATAGAAGAATACCACAGGAGGATGGGTTGGACAATAGACGTGTATTGTCTCCCAGTTCTAGCAGCTACGAATCTGAGACTAAGTTGTTAGCAGGGTTCGCTCCTTTGAAGGCCATGCAGAAGAGTCTATTCCATGCCTCTTTCCTGCTTCTGGTGGTTTGCTGGCAATCTTGGGCTTTCCTGGGCTTATAGAAGCATCATCCTGGTCTCTGCCTTCATATCCACCTGGCTTTCACCCTGCATGTCTGTGTACAAATTTCTACTTTTTATAAGGACCCCAGTCATATAAGATTAAGGGGCCCACCCTGCTCCAGTATGACTTCAACTTAACTAATTACATTTACCATGACCCTTTCTAAAAATAAAGTCATGTCCTGAGGTACTGGAAGTTGGAACTTTCACATATGAATTTGGAGGATGTACAATTCAACTCAGAATACCCCCACATTATTTGGGCAGGGATAAACCCAGAATGATAAAGGATCATTTAAACTCTGAGTGAAAATAAAAATACTTACTAAAAGGTCGATCAATAATTGAAATCTAAAGTTAGGGGTTCAGGCCTAGGAATTCCTAAGATTCCTTTAATCTCCGGAAAAGACGTTGAGGCCTTATGAGTGCATAAGAATAGCAGAGAAACAAAGAGACTTGCCGAATGTGCAGCAATCAATCATCGGCTTGGATGTAAAGGTCAACAGCTGAACGTAAAAATCAAAAAGCAATAGTATCAAGTTCGGAGAAATTTAAGCCAACATCTCATTGGACAGAACGTAATTAAACAGAAATAGAGCTACTGCTGCCCGGATAACGCAGATAGCTATCAATCCACAACTCAAGTGTGCCACACTTAGCACCTTTTTTATTTTCTATAAATCCTGTTTATTTCAACTCAAAGCCTCCACCGCCAGGCCATCATTTTTTTAAGATCTCCTCTCCCTAGAGCTATCCTCCCATCTGGGAGCCTTTTATGTCCTCAGGGCACTGGGGAAGCTTCTGTGATTGCACCCTCCTCATTGCTCAGAAACTCCTTGTCTCCAAGCAGAGATTGCACAGGTGAGCTGACTCTGCAGTCTCACGGCAAGGGACGAGGCGCCATTTAGAGGATACAGCCTGTCCCTCCAAATGTGGCACATTCTGAGAGCACTTTCCCAGAGCAGGTCACAGGCTTTCCCTGCTGGTAGGTCTCACAGGGTTGACTCTTCACCCCTCAGAGATTGGGGACGACGCATTCTGCTATCTTTCAGTTTCTCTCAGGGGTCTCCTTTTCTCTGAAGTCCATGTTCAGTCTCTTTGATGGGTTTAGGGCTTTGGAAACAAAAATTAGGCAACTTTGGGAAAGTCCCCTGGGGTTATTAGGAAAGGGAGTCTCCACCTTGGTTTGAATGAGGAAGGCACCCATTCTGAAAACTCTGGCTCCCAGATGAATTTTAAAGCAGGACATTAATGTTCCCACCAGAATGGAATCGCAGTTCAACCTACTGCATCTCTAGAGTGTGGTGAGTTCCAAAGAAAACATAAAACTCTCACGACAAGGAGAGAGAAATAGAAATGAGGAGAGGGGGTGGAGAAGGACTCCACACACTCCAAGCCTCAGTGTGGTAGACCAGCCCTTTGCCTTATCAAGAGAAACTATTCGGGGACATATATTTGACAGTAACCAAGGTTAGTGAAACTTTAAAGACTTTCTTTTTTCTTTTTCTTTGTGACACAGGACCTAGGCACACAGATAATAAGTGACCTTGAAGGAAGAAGTAGACATCTTCACAGGGGTAGAGTGAGAACAGAGTAGAACCCACAGAAGTCCCAGGGCCTGAAATTAAAAGCCAGACCATACCAGGACTATTCCCATAGTTAAACTAGGCAAGAGATTTCTCTTATTATCTGTTCTTTAGAGGGAAAATTAGAAATTGGTTACACAACCCACCGTAATCCTCATAGACTTTTTTCTATATGCATTCACATACTACACACGGTGTAATCAGTCTGTGTCAACAAATGCCTTTCTGGGCTACGCCAAGTTGAAGAACACTCTCTGGAGTTCCTCCTTGACTGAATGGATCAAATGCAACTGCTGAAACCAAGACTCTACTCTCCATCATAGGCAAAATCCAAGGACAGCCCTTCCCTTTTCCTCCCTTATACAATTCTGAGACAGGTGCAGTTCTTCCTGAGTGTGCTATAAATTTAACGTGATCCCATTAGAATCAGAAGTGCCGGGTCAACAGAGGGCATGTGTAAGTGGGCTGGGGTTGTGAAAACCAGCTTGAGAAACCAAAGACAGGCAGTCAACAAAGTTCAGTGGGAAGGAAGGACGAAACAGCTCCTGAGGAACTTAGGTGGGCGAATACTGGTGGGGCTGGGGGCGGGTTATGAGGAAGAGTCTCACAGCATAGTTAATTCTCTTTCACTCTAGGTCTTATGGAAGTATAAGGAACATGCACGTTTCATCTATTTCCTCATCCTAACTGAGAGATATTTTCTTTTCGACGACAGCCCATGACCAGCTGCCCAGGTTTGTCAGCAACCGATGGGATTCCTCTCTTTCGAAGTCCTGCTTAGTGTTTACTATTTTGTTCATCAGCCCGACGTATTTCAATTTACTCTCTGTTTCATTTAATGATGGTTTTCATCATGATTCACGTTCTGAAACAGGCGATGGCTCCTTACATCACACATCACCAGAGTCAAAAGTCTGGAAACTGCTTAGTCAGGGCCTTTTTATACCCTTAAATATTTTTGAGGACTTCAAAGAGCTTTTATGCACGTGGGTTGTATCTATTGATATTCACGATATTAGAAACTAAAACTTAGAAATTTTAAAAGTAGTTCTGTTCATCTGTTTTAAAAAATCATAAACTTCGTACATGATAACATAATTTTTCATTAAAAATAACTCACTTTAAAACAAATAAAACTTAGTGAAGAGAGTGGTATTGTTTTCATTTTGCAAATCTCCTTAGCATCTGGCTTAATAGAGGACAGCTGAATTCTTGTATCTACTCTGCATTCAATCTGCTATGTAGAATCTGGAGAACTCTTGTCTATGCATGAAAGAATAATAGCAGAAAGGCCAAGAACATTTTAGTGTAATTATGTAAGTTGTTTTAACTATGCAGATTATCCGAAGGGTATCAGCGTCCCTGGACCACACTCTGGAAAGCTCTGTGCTAGACTGCTGCTTGTCACTCTAATTTCATTCAATCACTTCAAGAAACCTGCTTGTCTGTCACTCATTAAATGGTCCCCAAGGCTGATGAATGAGATCTTCATATGCAAAGCACATGACCATCCAAAATTTTCTCTCTGAAACTCTGAGAACTGAAAAGTGGGCAGAAGAAAAACCTATTTCTAGGAAATGGGTTTCAAGAGTCTGATGTAATATCAAAGGACATCCAAGATTCAGAAGCTCTAAATAAGGAAATTCAAAATCATCTTAAACTTTGAAGAAGAGTCCATAGCGTAAGTGATAAATTGAGCCTGTGTGGAAGCTTCCATTGAAAATGAATCATCTTTAAGATCTAATGATTCAGGTGTAAGATAGCTGAGGTGATCTCAGGTCACATGGTCATGTGAAATTTGGGGTCAGTCTTGAATCCTCCGTTTCTCTCAGTCCTTACACTTAATTAATCACCGAATCCGATTTGCAAACATTTCTTGTCTCTATTTTTCTCCACCACTGACTTAGGCCTTTATTATTTCTGAAGTGCATTTTCACAAGTGCATTATTTCTGAAGTGCATTGATGTGCCTGGCTCTGGTCTCTCACATCTGTCCTTCTCAGCGCCCTCAGAGCTTTTTCTCTTGAGTACAAATATGAGAATATGAATATGCCTCCTTCTAACCCTTCTAACTCTACAGGCAACCCCCAGTGTCAAAATGTAAAGAGAGTGGGCTTTGATAGTAGAGACCAGGGGATGATCCTACCTTGATTTGGGACTTCAGGGCAGTTCCTGTCTGAGCTGTTTCCATGGGACATATATATGGTGTACTGGGGAGTACAGACATGATACAGGGTTTCCCTGTTCAGAGCTGGATAGGGACATTTCCCCACCCCCACCCTTTTTCTAGGCTTGGGCAAACTGGCCTTTTCCAGACCTCATTCTCTGGACTCCAGCAGAGTCTGAGAAAAACAGTGTGATAGATATATCTCATCTGGACAGACCCTCCTAGAATGGAAAGCATCCCCCGCTGCCTCACCTGGGATGAGGACTTTCGGGACTACAGTCATTCGCTAATTGTTTTCTGTCTGCTTGTGACACCTTGCCCATTGTCACATGTTCTGGACATGCATTACCAAGACGCCTCCCTGCACCCCCACATGGACGATGTGAACCCCGAGACAAAAGGCCCATGGATGCTTCCCACTTGGGTTCCCCTCACCTCCATCGCCAGAGGTTCTGTGGATCTTTCCCTTACCTATTTCTTTCTTTGTCCAATAAACTCTGTCGTTTTCTGGATACACATGGTCCATGGTTTCATTGTTTGAACTCTGAGACTAGCTGCTTCGATGGGACATATGGTGTAGTAGGGGGTACAGACAGACAGACAATTACTACCAGGGGGGTGGGAGCTGGAAGATAGATTATGAAAGCAGCTAGGAAAGATGTCTAGCCCAAATTTGAAGGAGAGAAGAAATGTACTTTGGGTGAAGTGGCATCTAACTAAAGTTCTGAAAAGAATGAGTTCCCTGAGGTTTGTCAGGTAATGCTAAGAGGATGAAGGAGGTGGTGGGAGGAGGACAGAGAAAGGTAGGCAGACGCAAAGGGGAAAGGATACAGTAAGTATAATATGATTAGGAAGGATAAGAACCTTGTTTCTTCTTAGGTGAAAAAGGTAAGAATATGATACATTCAAGGAATTAAAAGTGGTGTCATTGAAATTGGGGGGAATGTTGGCTCAGCATCCATAGCACAGTGGTTATGGTGCTGGCCACATGCACCAAGGCTGGAGGGTTTGATCCTGGCCTGGGCCAGCTAAACAACAATAACAACTGCAACAAAAAAATAACCAGGCATTGTGTTGGGCACCTGTAGTCCCAGCTATTGGGAGGCTGAGACAAGACAATTGCTTAAGCCCAAGAGTTTGAGGTTGCTGTGAGCTGTGACGCCACAGCACTCTACCCAGGGTGACATGGTGAGACTCTGTCTAAAAAAAAAAAAGTGGGGGTACACAAGGACTGGTATAAGATAGAACTGGAGAAACAAGTAGGTGGTCAGGTCATAAATGGCATCATGAGATCTGGTGAGGAAGAGAGATTTCATGTGGACAGCAAAAGGTGGTTAGGGAATCTCCACTCTGGTCATAGTGTTGAGGAGTCACTCTAAATGAGGGCCTTAATGAAGTTAAAATCAGGAGAGGCTGTTGGACTTGGCCCGGCCAAGGGCCATAATGGTGGAAGACAGAGAAAAGAAGATGGATTCAAGAACCACATGGGAGTCTCCATACTTAGTACTTAGCAATTAACTGCATGTGAGGGTGAGGTAACAGAAAGAATGAAAGCTGCACAGGTGACTGGTGGCCCCCATCACTGGCGAGAAGATGTGGGAGGAGGACAGGGTCAGGGCAGTATGTAGATGGGTTGAATTCTGGAGCTGTGGAGCTTGAGTTGACTGTGAGAACCGTGGTAGAGATGTTCAGTGGACAGGTCGATAATCAAGTTGGGGGTCAGGGAAGATCTGGACTAATGATGAGGACTGGTCCTTCTCAGCAGTCCTGGTACCCTAAAGCCAGATCCCCAAGGGAAAGGAGCAGACAAAGGGCTCTAAGCCCACAAAGGAGCTTTTATCATTTGCAAAATGGGCTATGCAATTTCCCAGGACCGTTTGGAGCAATGCATGAGCTAAAATACACCTAACAGAATACCTAGCTCATAGTCAATGTTTATTGAATGAATAAATGAATAATTGAACGAAAGCATATATGTTTCTAATTTACCTGTAGACATTAAGCTAAGTGAAAGTTAGTTTGCCCTCTCAGAAAAAAACCTCGTGAACAAAATGCAGGTTATGCCCATATAAAAAAGGTATTTCTTTTTTATCAGCAGAGCTACAACTCTTAAGGGACAAGGCCTTTATTTTTTCTAAGACAAGAAAGTCACAATTTATTACCACCAGTCAGCTATTTAAAACTGACCTCTGTTTGATCTTGACATTTACAAGCAAAAGGAAGTCTTTAGTTATGTAACAGCAGTCCACACATCCCTCCTGCAACAACAATAACAACAGAAGCTGGTTTGTCATTGTGCCTGATCCTATTCAAAACAACTCTTCAACTCTTGTATTTTTTTTCCTTACATTTTCTGAGTCTCCCAGTTTATGCCCCACACAACTCAAGTACAGGGTGATGATTAACATCTGCTTAAATGGGAGGTTAGCGATTTTTTATTATTTTATTATTATTATTATTTTTATTTTAAAGTGGGAACTCCTCTGCTGTAAAATCCATCAGAAGCCTGGCTAGCTGAATTATTTAATGAAGTTTCTCATAACTAGGATTCATGGTGATAAGGAACCCATTCCAGGTCAAATAAACTGCTTGTGATTTTATGGCATTAAAGTCGACTTCAAAATAGTTCAGAAAACAAAAACTCATTCACAAAAACTCATGATTTCACACTGGCACATCAAGCATAATTTCTGAGCATTTGCAGAAATGAATACTCCTACCAGGGGCACATTACTTATTTCAAAAAATTTGACATCAAGGGATCCTCTGTTGCATTTAAACAATGAAAAAAAAAAACCAGGACATGTTTTTAGACAATCCAGTATACATCAAATTATTTTTAGCTACTCAATACACATTCAGTATCTAAAAATTTGTTGAAGAACTTTGTTCTTCCCATTTGTAAACTTAGAATATAAATTGAACACTAAGATATACTAAAAGGAAAATAATGGGCGTAAATTTTAGGGCCTTAGGCATAAAATGATCAACAATTTCATAGTTATTACAGTCAAACATAACTGTGGTTTTTGGTGGTTTTTTGTTTGTTTCTAGTCCAACTTTTATAACAACACACACAGACATGCCTAAGGAATTGAAGATAAATATTAGCTAGTGGCTAAAACGTTTAAGAGAAAGTACATTGTTAGAATCCTCCTTCCTATGTTACTATGAACCATTTCCTCCTTCCCCACCAACTGCTATATGAGTCCTGTTTCATGGAGTAGGGTGCACTCTTAGTAACTTATGGCCAAAGAAATCTTAAAAAGTTCCATTGTCTTGGTAAAACCCATCTTGAAGAAAAAACCTGAGGCCCGAGAACCTTGACCAAACCCAGGGCAATAACTTGGCCTCAGTTTTGTTTGCTGTCAAAAACAAGAATCAGACACACACACACAGAACTACAATCACCAGCTTCTCAAAGTCCACTCTTAACCAGTCTACTCCGAGTAACCAGACTTCCCACTGATATTTAAGGTCCTGCTAGACCCATCTGCACCCTTCCTGGGGGCCCAGCAAAGTGCTTCCTTAGCACCACCTGTAGCTCTATTTATTTTCACTGCTTATTTGTTTATTGCCTGTGTCGTCCGTCTGCAATGTCAGCTGAGTCAGGGATCTTCCCAGTCTTGGTACCTGCTATATTCCTCCTTAGCAAATGCTTGGCATATAGTGGGCCTTTAATGAATACTTGTTAAACAAATGAATGAGTGCTTCAGGAAAATCCAAATACCAAAGAAGAAAAAAACTAACTAAACTTGGCTTGATCTTGATTTTGAATACCCTGCAAAGCCACTAGCACCCCAGATTAGGTCTTTGCAGTAAGTCAGATTGGACCTGCAGGGGAGCAGATGGTCTGAGTAGACACAGGCCTTCTGCAGAACTGAATTACTCCTTCCTTTGTATTTTTTCCCTCCTCTCAGATTCTCTTTAACTTTCTTGCTCATTCCAACAACATACACATAATGTTTTCTTTCTTCAACTAAAGATCACAGATAGTTTGTCCCCACCTCTTACATTCCAGGCAATCATATGACTCCACTGGGGAGGGGTATCTTGACAGTTCAGCTCTTGCCGTCTTCTGCTAACTTGGGACTTGGCTTTCTGTCTTGCTGAGATTTTCTCTGCGAATGGGAGCACGAGGTTGTCGGAACAATATTTTTTTGTCATACTTCCCACATCTTTTCTCCATTAAAAGGGCATCCAATTGCTAACACATCTTTATAGGGCATTGTCATTATGTCAGGGATTTGGAGAATTAAGAAGCCAAATGAAGAAAACCTCATTCATTTGTCTCGATTTTAGATGCTGAAACAAACATATCCTGTATTTTTTCTTTTTCCATATGAAGTGCTCTAAGAACATAAATATCTTCCTGGGCACAAAGTCTGATGACCATGTTTTCCAACTGGCAGGACTGCTGAATATCACACAGTTATAGACCAAGAGAACAGAACTGTGAGTCCAGAAATAAACCAAGCTTTCTATGCCCAACTGATTTTTGACAAGTGTGTCAAGATCATTCAATGGTGAAAGAATCATCTCTTCAACAAATGGTTCTGGGAAAATTGGACCACATACAAAGAATATTGAGGTTATCCAGACAAATACTCTGTGTGCGCTAATACGGTCAAGGGGTTGGACAAGTGAGTCAGAGATTGCCATTTGCCTACCAAATATCCATTCTTCCCTTCTTAGTAAAAGGATCTCCATACTCTTGGGAGTTGCAATGTGCCCAACTAAATACCCATATTTCTCAGCCTTCGTACCAATAGAGCTGGTCAGCAATATATAAGAAGTCATTAACTTAGGTTTCCAGAAAAGATCTTTTTGTTGTTGAGACAGAGCCTCACTCTGTTGCCCCCGGCTAAAGTGCCATGGTGTTATAGCTCACAGCAACCTCAAATTCCTGGGCTCACGAGATCCTCTTGCCTCAGCCTCCCAAGTATAGGTGGCTGCCAGGATGCTGGGCTAGTTTTTCTGTTTTCAGCAGAGACAGGGTTCTTCAAAGGGGCTGCTCAGCTGCCACATGCCACCCCTGCCTGACACTTGGCTCTTCCTTCTTCATGGTGCCTGAGATGTGAGCAAGGCAGCCGCCTCTGGGGCCTGAGGGAGGGAGCCAGTCTGTGCATGCAGCAAGAAACAGAGCTCAGGCCTCCCAGAGTGATGGAGCTACCTGTCCTCAAATACCTATGTCTAGACTCTATGTGAGTGAAAAATTAATGCCTGCTCTGTCTTATTTGGGTTGTCTATTTTATGCACCCAAACCTAATCCTAAGTGATGCAGTCATTCCTGAGCAGCTGGGGAGCCCAAGGCAGGGGTGAAGAGGAACCTCAGCCAGGGGGTCTGGGTTAGTGTCTGGCACTCAACTTAAACTAGATGGGGACTTATTGCAAACGCTAATTCTTGAACCCTACCCCAGATGTGCTGAATCTATGGGGGGTTAGGGCCCAGCTATCTGTCCAACAAGCCCTCCAGGTGCCAGTTTGTGCCAGTTTGGGAACCAAGGTACATCCTTCCAGCTCAGTGCTACACCACAGGAAACTTGTGTTAAGTGGTTTTAGCCTATTACCATGCACTCTTCAGAACAGGGGCTTTAAATTTTAAAAATACTTGGATTCTAATATCAGATTCCCCATTTATTGATTGTATGACCTCAGGCAAAGGCTAAGTTTTTGAGTCTTACTGTCCTCAGAGTAAATGGGGATTATAATAACAGTACCCCTCATAGGATTATTGTGTGGGTCAAAGAAAATGTCTGCAAATCTAAGCACAGCACCCAGAACACCTGGTTCTTAGTAAATGTTAGTTCTTCCACGCTCCGTCCACCATTTACAGAGTGTCACAGTGATCTGGTCTTAGGCATGCATGCCGACAGGATGGGAACTTGGACACCTCCACCCCACTCTCTTTTCACGCTGTCTCCATTATTGCTTCAGCTATTCTTCAAGGTGGGAGAGACCCTTAGGCAGGGAAATCACAGGGGAGGGGGAAAGGGGGGAAAGGGGGGGAAGGGAAAGGGATTTTCTTGGCACCTGATGCACCTGGTCAGGTTAGTTCAAACGGGGGATACAGGAGTGCCCTGTTACTCATTTTATTTCAGGCCTTACAAAAGGTCTCTCTCATCAGGTAAGAAAAAAAGTAACACCCACTGGCACATGAGCTCTTACTACAAAGTAAGGAAAATGCTCACATGTGCCATTTCCAAAAATTGGGAAATGAAATTACCATGTTCTTCTCCGTTTAAATGTCTCTGCATTTTTAGTACAACCAATAAATCTTTCTTTATGGAAGCAAAACAGATAAAACTACTCTAAAAGACCACAAAGGGGCCCTTTGCCACCACTGTCTAAGCTTCATCCCTACTGGGGGGGAAACGAGGGCTAGGAAAAAAGGTCCAGTTTCCCACCCGGCTTCCCACCTCCTAGCCCTCACATCAAGTTACGAAATCCCTTTTCTAGCCAGTGTTTATGGTATACTTATTATGTAACTAATATTTTGCTAGGTACAATACCCAGAAAATGTTCAAAACTATTTCTGATTATATAGTTGTACTAGAGTCACCTCCTTGGTGAGGGAAGACCTCCTCCCCTCCCAATAATCCCCAATTTGCCAAAAAAAAAAAAAAAATCCTGAAATGACCCATACTATTCTTTTAATTCCCAGTCTTGGCAAAGTCAAAAAGCAGGCAGAAACAGCCCCAAGAGATGAAGCAGGAACAAAAAACAAGGTTAAAGAACGAAGGTCCCTTTACAAAGAAAGAGCTGAGAAAGAGTAGAAGAGAAAGCTGGATGGTGGAAAGGCAGTCAAGTTAGGGCAGGGGGGATGGGGGGCAGGGTGCAGGGAGGGGTGCTTCTCTCGGTCAAGAGACTATAAGAGCTCTTCTTGGGGAAGGGCAGCCAGGTTATGATTTGGGCCATCTTTCAAGCATTGAAAGACGCCAGAAAAGAAAAACTATACAAACATACACACACACACACACACACACACACACGTCTAAGTGTGTGTGTAAGAGAGACTTTGGTGATCCTTTGGGACTGTGATTAATTGATGTGGCTCCAGGCATGAAGAGAATCACACAGTGATCAGTTATGATCACTGGTAGGAGTTGAGATAAACTGATATTTATTGACAACCTACTGTCCCAGTCCACTTGGGCTGCTAGAACAAAGCACCATGAACTTGGTAACTTCTAAGCAATACAGATTTATTTCTCATAGTTCCAGAGCCTGAAAAGATCAAAGCAAGGGTGAGGGCCCACTTCCTGGTTCACAGACATGCCTTCCTGCTCTGTCCTCCCATAATAGAAGGGCAGGGGACCCCACTGCACGTCTTGTACAAGGGCACTGATCCTGTTCACCCGTCACTAAGGATCCCACCTACAAATGCCATCAACTGGGGATTAGGTTTCAACATATGCATTGGAGTGCAGCACAAACATTTAGACCATGCACTTATTAAGAGGCAGACACCCATCTGATTTCATCTTCTCAGCAGCCCTCTGAAACTAGCATGTTTACCCACTCCTAGATAAGACAACCATGACGGGGAGATGGAGTGAATTGCCCATGGTCATAAAGCAAGCAGTCAGTGGGGCAGGCTGGCGCTGGGGACCAGAGCCTTGAGGAAGGGGAGGCGCTCTAGGCCAAAGCTGCTGCCAGAAGGGACTCTGCCTGGGCACTCTGGCTCATGCTCCAGGGTAAAACTGTGGGCAGAGTTTTCCTGACACTTTCTTAGAAACTGTGTCAGCACAAAAGCTTATGTGTCACAAACGGCGTCAACCGGAGCCCCACATTTGTCCTCTCATATGCACTGGAAAAATAAACTGCTTTTTATGGGCATATCCAGAAA
The DNA here is from genome assembly GCA_963574575.1 of Galagoides demidoff. Lineage (NCBI taxonomy): Eukaryota > Metazoa > Chordata > Mammalia > Primates > Galagidae > Galagoides > Galagoides demidoff. Next base: position 51,153 of record CAUYQV010092610.1, on the reverse strand, counting down.
TCTTCTGGTTTTTCTTTCTCTCAGTCTAAGAACTTTTTCTTCCTTTCCTGTATATCTTTTCTTCTTTACTTACTGCCCAGTTTCCAGGAATTTGGCTTTCCTTCCACTCATCTTAACCTCCAGGAAATACAATCAAGGATTTTCTTAAGGAAAACTTGGTAATGTTTTGAGTTACTTATCCTTATCACTCAGGATGAAAGTTAATTATAAATTATCTGGATCTTTTACATATATATAACATACATACATACACATAGACATAGACAAGATATTTATTTTAACAATCGTGACATGACTGCAGAGAAGGATGGAAACATTGTTGGCGAGACTGAAGCCCCAGAAACAATTCTGTTTACTCTGCGACCTTGCCAGAGGAAGTGACCACAATCTCCTTATCTCTTTGCTATTTCTAACTTTTTTTTCATAGTGGACCAAGGGAGACTTTGCTGAAAGAGACCTTAGAAATGTCCGCTGTGAGTGCCCTGGGGCCCAGGACTAACAGATGTTAGTGTAGGTGACAACCCCAGGCATCTGTGCATTCCATTCAGAGTTAAATCCGCGTTCTTGTGTAAGAGGCAAAGTCAAGAGGTAGAGCTTTGGCTAACAGTGACGAGATCCACTGACTGACAATACCGTGGGTGGAAACTCCTTTGTCCCAGCACAGATCTTGGTTGTTGTCATTGTGTCTGCTCTCTCCACTTCATCCTATCCCACCAGGCCAGCTCGTCTGGCCAGCGCTCAGCTGCATGACATGGGTTACCAGTGAAGGCCTGCAATTATTTCCAACATCCTTGTTGTCATTGTGTCTGCTCTCTCCACTTCATCCTACCCCACCAGGCCAGCTCGTCTGGCCAGCGCTCAGCTGCAGAACATGGGTTACCAGCGAAGGCCTGCAATTATTTCCAACATCCTTGTGACAAATCTTAAATTAATGACATTTTAAAGAAGCCTCAATGTGTGTAGCAAGCAAAAATATCCCTTTACACACACGTACACACACACGGGCAGCACCTGTGGTTCAGTGAGTAGGGCACCGCCCCCATATACCAAGGGTGGCGGGCTCAAACCCAGCCCCAGTCAAACTGCAACAAAAAAATAGCCGGGCATTGTGGCGGGTGCCTGTAGTCCCAGCTACTTTTGAGGGTGAGGCAAGAGAATCATCTAAGCCCAAGAGCTGGAAGTTGCTGTGAGCTATGACGCTATAGCACTTTACCAAAGGTGACAGAGTGAGACTCTGTCTATAATAGTGAACACACACACACACAGAGTGTATTCATTGTCTTTAATACTGAAGACAATCTTGTCGCAGTTCCTTAGTGGCACTGTCTGCTAAGGAAGACAGTGGCACCCAGTGGACAAATGTTTGATTGTTTGAGACAGGTGTTCCAGGCTGAAATTAAGAAATATCAGTTGCTCTCCTTTCCCTATCCGCTCATCTCACTTTTCAAGATGCCAGATGTCAATTTAAATTGTGAAAGAGAGGGAAAGGCACTGTTCTCACAGTAAGAACGTTTTCAAGGATAAGACTGGACTCAAACACTTGGGGAAAGCAAAACTTCAAGATTAAATCCTTCGAGAACAGTGTCTACGTTGGGCTGACAGGTGTCAACAGTAACAGAGAAGACAGCCACATTTAATAAAGTGCTCAGCTTAACTGAGAATCTAAGACTGAAAACGCCTGCGATGTGCTTTTGTACATTACTCTCACCTTTTCTTCAAACCATGGCCAACTTCCATTTACTTGGTTATGTAAATTGGGCAACTTCCAGAACTGTACTACAGGCCAATAGCCCACACAGACCCTGCAACTGAGGACTGTAGTAAGGTTTATCTTGGAGTCATAAAAAACATCTATGTTTTCCCCATTTTTTCCAGTGATTCTATTCCTGGGACCTACGTGAGTAGGGAAGCCCTGGCTTAGATGTCTTTCTCCCCCAGAACATCTAACCAGCATCTGACTGATGGGAGGTACAAAGAAGCTGAATGAAATCCGTTTCCATTTTACATATTCACGTGCTAACCAGGAAAAAAATAAATACATCTGAATGTTTTGTGTTACATAAAGGGATCATCCGGTTAAGAATCTTAAATATTAGGGGTATTAGGTCTGGATAAAAATATTTTATAAAGAACCATAGGAATGGGTATTTCTATGAGTGAACTGAGTCTTGCTGAGTCAAATGAGAAACCATTCAAGCCATTCAATGACAAAATAAACACACATCTTAGTGTAACTGAAGAGCCCCTGCCAATTCCCCCTTGCTCCCCTTCTCTCACCTTGTCAGAACCCCCTTTCCGCTGCCCCGAAGCCGGCTTCATACCAGGGACTTTCCAGCTCCCCAGCGAGGTGAGGACTTTGCAAAACAGACTCAGTACCAACACCTATACCCACATCCTTCTTCTCTGCACATCTACCAAACCTCAACAGCTCGCCCTCCCCCTCTTACTCCCCCTTGTGCTTGTGCTTTTTAAAGTTAAAAAGCAAACCTATAAAAGCAGCTGGGGGTCCTTCTTCCCGAGCGGCTGAGGGACCCTGACGCGTCAGCAATAAACTGGCCTCTTGCTTTTGCATCGACCGGAGTCTGGTGACTGTTCCTTGGGGGCGACTATCGTGGCTGGACCCTGTTTTGGGTCCAACATAACCTAATGCTAAGTAAGCAGAGGTGCCTTCGTTTAGCTAGTTCAAAAATCCTTCCCACTTTGGAGGCTCTGAAATTCTTAGTCTTTTCCTTTTTTCTTGGAGATGGTACCTCATAATCATCATTATGTTTTTTATAATTTATAATTTTGCCACCCTCGCAGGAGGCTTGTTTTAGAGAAAAAAAAGCAGTTTACAGCTTAGTGCTATGGTTTGAGGCTGAGACAGAAACTTCCCAAAAGGGCAACATTCTTTCCTTAACTGACATGCGTCCCCTGCTGACTCTTTGTGTCAGTCACATTTAGTTAATAAACAATAAACATGCCAATGGAATGCAATTTTTTAGTAAGCTGAAAGAAGCAATGAGGGCCATTTGTATGTGTACCAATTCATTATGTTACAAGTTAATCATCCTTTTTTTTGGTAGTACCAGCAACTCCTTAATTTCTATAAAAATTCTTATAAAATTCTGATGCAATTAGACTTTTCTGTACAAAAATACTACCTTTATTATTTTTTTAAATTTTAACATTATTATTTTTAGGTTTCTGGGTCCAGCACAGTGGCTCACACCTATAATCCTACCACTCTGGGAAGCCCAGGTAGGTGGATCAACTGAGCTCAGGAGTTTGATACCAGCCTCAGCAAGAGCCTGATGCTGTCTGTACTAAAAATAAAAAAACTAACCTGGCATGTGGCAGGTGCCCATAGGCCCAGCTACAGGAGCCTGAGGCTAGAGGATCTCTTGAGCCCAAGAGTTTGAGGTTGCTGTGAGCTATGATGACACCATGGCACTCAACCCAGGGTGACAGAGTGAGACTGTCTCAAAAACAAAACAAAAAGAAAGTTGAAAGTTTCTAGAGTATTATATGTTCTCACCCAAATGTATCAATCCATGAGAAATTAATGAGCTTTTATAACATTTTAGGACCGTCTCAGTCCTTTCCCTCCATTGTCACCAAGAGTAAGTACTGGTACCCATGTACCAGAGGGGGGACCCAGACTCCAGATAGCTCAGGCAGCTTTGCTTTCTGGGGCCAAGCCCTCTGCCCAGGAAGAAAAAGCAGTAATAACAAATAGTTGTACTATGCCTCATAGTGTTTGCAAAGTATAATCTTATTGGGAAATGGTCCAGCCCCTGGTCTGAGCTCTTCTGATACCCTAGCCACTGCCTCTGAAACCAGGAGCCCGCTGCCCGTGCAGAGCATGCAAGAAGTACCTGTATACCCAGTGCACACCCAGCTCCACCTATGACCTGCTCCTGCTTTGCTTCTGTTGAGTTTCAAAAACCCAAGAGCAAAGTCAATATTGAAAAAATTCTCTTCCAAGTAAGTTTTTCTCAAATAATTCAAGAAAGTAAGTCTAATGTGATTCCCACTGGTTTTATTTCATCTTGGGGCTTATCTGTTTATAATGCAAATAAGCTTTGCTTATTCAGGAAACCCCTTGCTTGAAAGACCTAACTCATGACCTGTGGTGTATGAAAATCAAGTAAAATACCCAGGTGAAAAAAAAATGTAAAGGTTGAAAAGGTCCATGCAGGTGAAAGTACGCATTCTTATGTCTAAAATGTTGAGCTGCTCTGCTGGTGTGTGTGCGTCATGCGTAGTCACGACATGCATGGGTGTCAATGGGGCAGAGGCTGAAAAGTGTGTTTAGATTTACACCTGCCATCCACACACTGAGAAACATTTGTTTCCAGTTCCCATGACAGGTATTACCTGTTCGGATAAAGCTTTAGCCCTCTCTTCTGCTTCCTGCAGGCAAGTCTCCAAGGACTCAAGCTGGATCAAGGTAAACGGCTTCCATCCAGGTTTCAGGGGCTCTCTCTTTAAAACAATAATGAAGTATTACTTTTTGACATAGTTTCCTGAGTGCATCTCCAACAATTTTAGCAGGCTAAGGATAAGCTTGGTAAACTCACCACAAGTTCTCCTCTTTTCCTAGCACAGTACTAAAACAACAAAATGCTATGATACTAGTCTTAGTTAACAATTGAAAGCCTAAAGAGAGAGCAAAAATTAAATGATGATAATGAGCAGTTTTGGAAAATTAAGGTAAAATTACTCACATTGGAACTGAGTTACTCTGCAATGTTCCCTCTATTTCAAGATGTTAGGATCAAAATTTTACATCCCACATGGGAGATGTTACCTAGAACGCCTGTGTTTGTAACATCACTATCTAGGAGGTACCACCGTGGAAACTCAGAGAAGCACTGCGTGCTCTGACCTTCCCCATCTTGTTCTTATCACAAGTATCATTGAAGCAAAGACAGTTTTGAGTCAGATCATTCTTCCTCAGGGCCTGGCTAATAGGAGTCAAATCAGCAGACGTGTAGACTTCGCTTCTCAAAATTTTTCTAAAGTTATTTTTTCTCAGTTGCAAGCTGAAGAGCATACAGAATTGGTATAGAAATACCCGTTACAGGCCTTGCTGAGACAGAATGCTTTCTAACTACTCTTTGGCTATTGTGATAATTACTAATTACCAAGCAATATGAAAACTGAAAAAGGAGAACGTTGTATGTGCTAGGATTATGAGCTTCCTATAGCTGCCCTGGGTGTGCCCTGTTTTCTTGTGAATACTGCTGCAGCAGCTGCTTCTAATCAACCCCATAAAAAATGAACTGTGTTCCTATATATTTTAAAAGTCTAACTGCGGCTTTGTTTTTCTCCAGTCCTTTATGAACCATGGATTCAACACGTGTGCATTTCTTGATGATACAATAGAGCCATCTAGTGGCAAATAGACTCAGTCATAAAAATACGTGTTCGTGCAGTTCCTATAAGGGTTCATATGGTGCGCTAAACCATGAGGCTGTGCCACTGGCCTCTGATATAACAGAAACTCTATGTCATGAGGGGCAAAAACATATTTCTTTGTCTCACAAACAAGTTGACTATAAAATCAACCTCCACCACACATGGCTATATACCAACCCTCAAAAGTTTGCCTTTAAAGAGTGACATCTTGGGCTATATGGTGATACTAGGGATGATACTAGGGATGACACGAACAAATGATCCTCAGTATGTTTTGATGACTACAAAATTTCAAGAGTGGGTCTAAGAATTCTCAAAACAAAAGCCCTCAAAATAAAATTCTTGGTATTTTCACTTAGAGATAAATGCATGCTGCAAAACATTTTATGCAGACAGTGGGGACTGTCAAGAGGCCAAACAGTTTTTAAAAGATTGGGAATCCCTGATTTATACTGCTATCTCCAAGGAGCCTCTCTTTGGAAAGGATGTTTGATCTCAAGAGGAACTTCTTAAATTTTGTATGAGTAGACTCAACAATCACCTAATCTATTTCTTCAGGCCTTTTTAGAGAGACACCTAAAATTTCCACAGCCAAGAAAGATAACAATTTCCAGGAAGATAAAAGCACTAGAAGGGGTGAAGCAAGATGGCTGCCTAGAGACATCAGTCACTAGATTATCTCAGAAGGAAGGGAAACTTTTACGTGGAAAAAAACCAGAAAACAGAGCTCATGTGCAATTCTGAAGGAAAAGTGCTAGAAGCTACCAGAGATGGCATAGGAAGAAGTTGCATAGCAGAAGAAGCAGCAAAATTTTAGTACAGATGGACCCCCAAGAAACCTGGAGCCCAGTGGAAATAGGAGGTAGGGGATTTGTTTCTCCTTCCCTCACTCCTCTGGTAGTCAGCAGGCTCCTAAGCTAATGGGGAGCTTCTCTACTTTTATGAGCCTCAAAACTGTTGCTGCCAATTAACTGTGAGCTTCTTGAAAACAAAGCATCAGGCTGTCAGCCCCCTCAGGGTTGCTCCCCATCACCACAGACCCAAACAAAGGCAGTAGCCACCATCTGACTTCTCCACCCATTGTGTGCCAATGTATTCCCAAGGGAGCTTCAGTTTTTGTGTCACTGGTTTTCACACAAACATTTCCCAACTCCTGCCCAGACCTCAGTGGCTACAGGGGACCAGTGGGTCCAAAAGGGAATCTGTGTGCCTCCCAGAGCCTGGACATTCCAAGTGCACTGCCATATGGGGAGAAAGTCAAAGGGAAACAGAGTCCCAGCTCTCCTCCATTCAGACCATTTTCTTCCCTCTCCCCTCCTCCACCCACTGCTGTCAGGTGCATGGGTACCCAAGCGGTGACTAAGCTGGGGCTCTCAGGGGCAACTGCTTCCCCTCATGTCAACTACATCCAAGCCCCCTCAGAGAGTGAGCCTCACACTTTTCCTCTTAAAGACATGCATCACAACACAGGGTGACCAGACTGTGAGCTTCCTGCCTGCTGGCCCTCCCCAGTGCTTCTCATCTAGCTGCTTTAACAGAGCAGAGAACACCTGGAAGCAGAGGAATATTAATCCTGCTTGAGGATTCCATTGGCAATTCAAGACTAGCATGCTTCTCCCAGGCATGGTTAGGGATTGAGTTTAGGGGTCCAGAAGACAGGTCTGTAAGCCAGATCCCATACACCCAAGACTCAATAGTGTTGTTCTGGGGCATGAAGAAGAGTACTCTGAACTAATCTTGGGAGGCAAGGGAGCTCATGTGAGCAGAACTAAAAGGAGAGTACAGCTGTAGCACACTCACAGAGTATCCCTACACCCCAGGAAAGCTACGCTTTCTGTCTGAGGCGGGATCCTGGGCAGGGAAGCTCCCAGCTTGCGGCACCACTGCTGGGGAACTCAGGTTATTTGAGATTCTGCTTGCAGCTAAATGACAGAAAGATATTCACAGGGCAGGGGAAGAGGGAGAGGAATAAAATCCACTCCTGACAGCTGGTCTATGAAACCCTTCCACCACTCCCTCATGGCTTTTCTCAGTGGCCTAGTAATAGACCCTCAAGCCCCGTGCATACAGCTCTTGTGCCTGCCTTCCTTGAGCCCACACATAGGCATATATGACCAAGCCCCACCCAGCCTCACTCCCCCACCCATCTCTGGTATGGTAGAGAATAAGGAGTTCCCTGGGAGCTCTAGCACCTTGCCCACTGCCTGGGCATTTGAGTTCTTCTCTTGATGGACTAGAGCTGGTCACAAGTCCCACAAACCACCACTGCAACTTGCTCTGTCCTGCTAGTGCCACCTATTGGGAGGGAGGAAAACTTGTACAGTCCATTAGCACATACATTGACTCAATCATACAGGATATGACTGACTTTTACCCCTAAACTTCATCTACTGTCTCAAAGATTAAGATTTGGGCATCTCAATTTAAATTACACTGTTCAGAAGACCACAGGACTGATAAAAGAAAGGATTTCAAAGACCTCTATTGCCTCTTGTCAACAAGAGACAGGGAATTTGCCCATGTACATGGTACACAAATAGACTACAAATAACTAGCAATTGAACAAACCTTCACACTAAGGATATCTAGAACCAAAATATCCATCCAGAACATATACCTCCATCAAAGTAGCCACAGGCAAAGCCAAATGTCCTTTCCCAACATATCCTACAGACACAGCCTTAAGAGTGAGGGGGGATCTTGTAACATACACTTATGTATCGTGTAAGGATACCACTCTGTTTCTCTTATGTATTCTTATAGCAGTTGTTTATCAAGAATGACAAGCACATCTTTTAAAACAAACAAACAAACAAAAAGGTGAGAGGGTGAAATCTAAACAAAAGAAAATAAAAATAAGAAGCAACAACTTCCAGATGAAAAGGAATTAGAGCAAAAACTCCAGAAGTATTAAAAATTGGAATGAAAGGATACCCCCAAAGAAGCACACCAGTTCTCTAGCAATGGATCCTAGCCAAAGTGAAAATAGCAAAATGACAGATAAAGAACTATAAATAAGTATGATAAGGAATCTCAATGAGATCCAAGATAAAATAGAAGACCAACTAAAAGAAATAAGAAAAACAATTCATGTCCTTACAAACAAGTAAATGAATGAAAAATTCACTATAGAGATAGATGTATTTAAAAACAATAGAACTTCTGGAAATGGAAAATTCATTTAGGTAAATACAAAACATAGTGGAGAGTTATAGGAATAGACTAGACCAAGCAGAAGAAAGAATCTCAGAGCTTGAAGACAACTCTTCAAATTAACACAGTCAGTCAAAAATAAAGAACGAAGAATCAAGAGAAATGAACAAAGTCTACAAGGACTATGGGATTATGTCAAGTGGCCAAAGGTAAGAATCATATGCCTCCCTGAGTGTGAAGACGAAAAAGCAAAAGGCCTGGAATGATTGAGGAAAACTTCCCTGGTCTTGTTAGAGATTTAGACATTCAAATATAAGAAACACAGCAAATATTTGGGAGCTCCATTGCAAAAAATGGTACCACCAAGGCATATAGTCATCAGACTGGCCAAAGCCAATGTGAAGGAAGAATTCCTACAACCCATGAGGCAAAAACATCAAGAAATTTGCAAAGGAAACTTCATCCTAGTAATAGCAGGCTTCTCAAGAGAAACATTGTAAGCCAGAAAGCAGTAGGGTCCTACCTTTAGACTTCTTAAACAGAATAACTGCCAACCAAGAATTTTGTATCCTACTAGACTAAATTTTATAAATGAAGGAAAAAATAAGCATTTCCAAGACAAGCAAATACTAAGGGAATTTGTCACTAGTAGGCCTGCCCTACAGATATACTCTAAAGTACATTATATATACAACAGCACAATAGACACCAACCAGTGCAAAAACACCCAAAACTTAGAGCCCACAGCTCTTATAGAACAATAGCATAAGAGGAAAAATAAAACAATAGGTATCATCCAACATGCTGAACAGAAGAATATCCCACATAAAAACACTAATGCTCAGTGGGAATGGTCTGAATGCCCCACTTGTAAGACACTGGCTAAATGGATAGAAAAACACAAGCCAAGTATTTTATCATCTCCAAGAAACACATCTAAACTACAAGAGTTCACACAGACTCAAGGTAATGATATGGAAAAAATATTTTATGCAAATAGAAAACAAAAAAATATTTTATACAAATAGAAACCAAAAATTAGAAGTCATTCTCATATAAGATTAAATAGACTTTCAATCATCAATGGTAAAAAAAAAATGATGTTAGTCATCTAACTTCTAAAAGTCTAAAAAGTTGATAGGAATGCAACAAGAACACACAACAATATAAATACATATGCACCTAACACAGGAGCTTCCAGTTTCATAAATCAAATTCTTCTAGATCTCAGAAATAAATGGTAGTACCTTAACTGTCAGGAACTTCAACACTCTACTGATAAATCTGAACAGATCATCAAGGTAGAAAGTGAATAGAGAAATGTTAGGGAACAGGGCCTGTGGCTCAAGGAATAGGGATATGCCAGAGGTGGTGAGTTTAAACCCAGCCCCAGCCAAAAAAACTGCAAAAAAAAAAGAAAGAAAGAAAATGTTAGACTTAAAAATGACTCTAATACAAATGGACAGAACAGACATACAGAACATTCTACCCCCAAACTATCAAATACACATTTTCCTCATCAGCACATAGAACATTTTCCGAGATTGATCATATCTTGGACCACAAAACAAGTGTCAGCAAATTCTAAAAAACAAAAATAATACCATGTATCTTTTCAGACAAAGGTGGAATAAAACTAGAAATCAATTCCAAGGGAAATAATCAAATCTACACAAAGTCGTGGAAATTAGCCTGTTGCTGAATGATTCTTGGTTTAATGATAAAATTAAGACTGAAATCAAAGATTCTTGAATGACGAAGGGGATATAAGCTTTCAAAAATCTATGGCATACATCAAAAGCAACCCTAAAAAGGAAAGTTCATAGCCTTAACTACCTACATCCAAAAGACAGAAAGATCACAAATTAGCAATCTAACATCGCATCTCAAGAAACTAGGAAAAGAACAAACCAAACCCAAGCCAGCATAAGAAAAGAAATAAAGCTCAGAGTAGAAATAAATTAAACAGAAACTGAAAAACCAATACAAAGGATCAATGAAACAAAAATTTGTTCTCTGAAAAGGTACATAAAACCAAGCTAGGTGCAGTGGCTCACGCCTATAATCCTACCACTCTGGAAGGACCAGGCAGGAGGGTGGCTTAAGGTCAGCAGTCAAGGAAGGTGTTTGTGGCAGAATTTGCAATCCGTCAGTCTGAGAATCATACCACTGACTTCTTTGAGCAATACTTCCCATGCATCTGGTCTGAGATACTGACAGGGATCAGAGCCCTGGAGAAGTTCTGCTTGCTAAGGCCAGGGGTCAGAAGGTACAGCAGAGGACAAGGAGATGGCCTTGTTGGGTGATGGGAAGATTGTTGTAAACATTGAATGAAGTTAATCAGGTAAACGTTTTGACAAAGTGCTCGATCAATGCTAATAATTCCACTATCCCAACTTCTTTAAAGAAAATAATGTGATGTTAAAACTTACTTTGTAACCCTAATGAAAGGAAATATCACTAGGGGCCCTTTTGTAACAAGTGATCAGACAGCAGCGGTGGGAAATTCAGTCAAGTAATAATTAAGACCAAAGTTAATGTATTAAATATGTGCACGTGTATTTTTAGGATTACTAAATACAAGTGTGGTTGCAGCAAATTCCACCTTTGTGGAAAAGCATTTTGACACAGGTCAGATTCAGAGAATTGTCTCTAACAATCTTCTAAAGAGCCAGAGTTCCAGCAGCAGCCCCTGCTCGGTGGTGCAGTAACTTCCTGCCAGATACAACGTGCTTTCAACACATTTTGCAGTGGGCGAGCCTCTTGCTTAATAGCTCATCTATTCCCTCCTCCTGCCGCCCATCCCTCTTTTCCCCGCTTGACAGGCACCTAGGGCCCTATTCTTCCTCATCCTTCTGCACCCCTGTTCACATTCCTCTGGCAGATCCCAGGCTCGCCCCCACAGAGCATCCTCCCCCAACTCCTCACCACACCCCAGTCCCTTACCCTGGCACATCTATGTCATCCCTCCCCTCTCACCTTTCATGATCAGAATTCATTGCACAGTGGAAATTTTATCACTCTCATGTCCTTTGTGTGTAGCTTTTGTGATTCTAAAACTCAATCTTCCTGTCCAATCCATTTCAGTGAAAACTGTGTTTGGAATAGCTCGATCTTATCAAAATGTGAACAAACTACAACCAGAGGCTGTAGTTGTCACCGTCAACATGACTGAGCAGGAGGCAGCCGTGGGAGGACACCAGGGGAGCACAGACCAAGGAGCGCTCTGCCCGTAACCTGGAAAGCCCTGGTCTGGATCTTACTTGATCCTAAGTGACTGTATGACAGTGGGCTGCTGTGTCACTTATTTGGGCCTCAGTGTTTTCCTCTTTAAATGAAAGGTGTATTGATCAGGCCCCAGCAGGAAACAGGCCACTCCTATGGAGTGATTGAGGGGAGTTAAATGAAGGGACTATTTATAAAGGTGTGGACATAATGAAGGCATCAGTAAAGGATGGTGAGGCGGCCCCTGGAAATGCACGTGCCATTTGCCTTACCTTGACCTGAAGAGGAAGCAGAAGAGATTAGGGGAGAGCATGGGTCTAGATCAGACAGACAGAGAGCCTGGGGGGAGGAATACAGCCACTGCCAACCTGCACCCAGGCAGCAGTGGTGGTTGGAGGGAGATTGGGGACGGAGGAGGAATGGATCAGTGGAATAAATAGCCTGACCTTCTCTCCTTTCACCCTCTGTTCTCCTGTCTGTATCTCCCTTGGGCTGAACCCAGCAAGAAGCCGGAGGGCAAGAGAGACTAAATCACCAGTCCAGAGAGAAGAACTTTTCCTGAAAACAGCAGAGTGGAGTAGGATGGAGAGTGAATCCGGAGGGGGAAACAAAGAAACCTCAGCCCAACAGGGCTTAACTATATTAGTGCTTCCCAAATGCTCGCCCATACATCAGGGTTGGGTTGTGATAACATTTTCACCAGTCAGCAATGAAAGAACAAAAAAAAAAAAAAAAAAAGGAGCAGCGTGACATTTCCATAAAGTTAAATGTATTGCACTTACAGGACTGTTCTTTATTCTGACATTATCATTCCACTTCTTTTGGTGTTAAGATGGCCTCTGTCTAACAGACGATGATGGTATGTGGAAATCATTGTGTTTGAGTGTCTTGGAAAAAAAGTGAAAAGTTGGCAGTCCTATAAGAACTAACCCTAATTATACGAGGGGTGAAAATTCTTACTAGTTTATGAAATCTAAAAGCATAGAGACCACCCCCCTAACTCAAGTGGTCTCTGTTAAATTATGAATTAATGTTTTACCAGGTAGCTTTTCAGAACTATGGTCCCTGAATTCCCCTGGACCTAGTCCAAGATGAATCTGTATTCTATATTAAGTTGTCTGCCTTAGCAAGATTCCAGGTTACTATTTTTCTAGAAATAAATATATTCCTAAAGGTCAACCTTTCATCCTGTGAAAGATTTAACTACTTTTCCATTTGTATAGCATCACTGATAGAATAAAAGGAAAGGAATTTTTGACTCAGATTTTAATTTATAAAGCGATTGTTGGCATGAAATTCGAACAGAAATGGCCATGTGATACTTGATAGCTTCATAAATAACTTTAAATAATGGCTCACCCCAAACTCTTAACATGCCAACTCTCATTGCAATTCAGTTCAAGGCAATTTAATTCACTTAGATTCAAAAAAATGTTTATTGAGGGCTCACTATCTGCCGGGCACTATGCTAAATGGGAAAATAAGTAGTAACAAGACAGACATGATTAATACCTTCACCAGAAGCCTCAGCTTAGGATTTTTCTCTAATACAAAAATCCTGGGATTTGGGGTTATAGAAAAATGCAAAGAATGTCCAACATTTGGTGGTTAATTGAATACTTTTATGCTCACTCATAATATACTGCTCTGTGCCGTGGGGCTTTGCTTTCTCTTTATGAGGATTCGGGTCGATGCTGCAAGGTGGTAAGAGGCAGTCCTAATTTGTTTTTGAATGTCCCAGACCTTTTTAGGTTCTTAGAGACCCCGAATAAACAGCATCCGAGGAGAAAGGGACCTTGTAAACAATATGTACCTTCCATGGTTTAAATCAAAGTTCACAGTAAAGAATCTGGGTTAAAGGAGACCTGAATTTGAGTTTGTGTTATATTCTCTGTGTTACAGAACTTGTTCTATGACCTAAAATAGCTCCGCCATTTTGATTTATAAGCGTTACAAACTCCTTTGAGTACCTAATGAAATCTGTGGGTTCTCTTAGCAGAAAAAAATGCCTGGGCGCATACCTGCACACATGTGCATAATTTTGTATATACTCGTTTAAACACCCTTCTCGGGGCCATCCAGGTAGCTCACATTTCCTAGGCCAGGCACAAAGAATCATGACTGTAATCCTAGCCCTCTGGGAGGCTGAGGCAGGAGGATTGCTTCAGCTTAGAAGTTGAAGACCAGCCTGAGCAAGAGCAAGATTTATCTCTACTAAAAGAAAAAAGGAGAAAAGAAAAAAAAATTGAAAAGTTAGCTGGACTTCACAGTAGGCAACTCTAGTCCAAGTTATTTGGGAAGCTGAGGCAGGAGGATTGCTTGAACCTAGGAGTTTGAGGCTGCTGTGAGCTAGGCACAGCACTCTAGACTGGGCAGCAGAGTGAGATTTTGTCTCAAAAACAAAACAAAACAAAAAATTAGAAAAAGAAAGAAATTCCTATTTAAAAGGAATATTGTATGCTAGTCACCTTTAATTTTTATTCTCAAATAAAATACAAAATCTCACTAAATGTGAGTATTGATATGTTCTTGCTGTCACCATTGTAAATTGTGCGAAGGAATGAATAATTGTTTATTTCTAGAGAAATGCCAGACCTCAACAGAAACAAAATTGTTCCTTTCTCTGAACAGTAGAGCAAGTATCAACAGCATACCTGCCAGGGAAGCCTGGTGTTTGGAACTGAAACCTTACAGCAGCAACCCATCTTATTGACCAGGAAGTGAAGATTTTTATAATGTGACTATATTTTCTTCATGATAAACAAAAGGAAAAAAAGACAAAGCAAGGCAGTCTAACCATTGGAAAATATTTTAATTTCTTTAAAAAAAGTAAAGAAAGAAATGAGTAACAATTTAATGGGTATAGAGTTTCAGTGGTGCAAGATGAGAAAATTCTTAAGGTGAGTTGCACACAACTAAAATGTGTACTGGGAAATTGTTGAAATGTATTTTAACCACAATTTAAGGTAATTTTTTTCTTTTCTTTTTTTTTTTTTTTTGAGGCAGAGTCTCACCATATTGCCCCCTTCAGCAGGGTGCCGTGGCCTCACAGCTCACAGCAACCTCAAAGTCTTGGGCTTAAGTGATTCTCTTTCCTCAGCCTCCCAAGGAGCTAGGACTATAGGCGCCCACCACAACCCCTGGCTATTTTTTGTTGTTGTTGTAGTTGTCATTGTTGTTTAGCTGGCCTGGGACGGGTTCAAACCTGCCAGCTTGGGTGTATGTGGCAGGCGTCCTACTCACTGAGCTACGGGTGCTGCCTAAGGTAATTTTTTTCTAAAAATAACTTAACTACAACACAAATATATATAACAGCTAAATTACGAAGTGAAGGAATTAGCCTATATTAAAAGTAATTCAAATGTTTTTTACCCACTTCACAGGATTGTGGTAAGAAGAATTAAAGTTTTAAAAAGATTGAATATTGTGAAATCTTAAATTTAAAAAAGGAAAAAAAAAATCAGGTAATCTTGCTGAAGGAAAGAATTTTTATTTCTACACTTTTAAAAATCCCTGAATTACTATTCATTTTTAAATAAAATTATCATTTATGTGGGGTATAAAATTGCAAATACTTTTCTCATTTGTAAAGATGGTGCTTTGAGTAGTGGAATTTCTGGTGACAAAATTACTTACTTTCTCACACAACACACATAAGTTTAGATTTTCAGTTCTTTGACATGTGACCAACAATGTCTTTATCGTCTCACTGGATCCCAATATTTTAGGAAACATACATGCCCCTACGAAGAAAGATTTTCTTTTTCCTTTCCTTTTTTTTTTTTTTTTTTTTTGTAGTTTTTGTGCGGGGCCGGCACCCTACTCCTTTAAGTCACAGGTGCCAGCCCGGAAGGAAGATTTTCAAGTCAGTTTCTAAGTGAGGTGATAGAATTGATAGATTTTTTTTTTTTTTTTTTGCCCAAGTTGACTGTGGTTTTTCAAAGTTAGTTTTGTTGGTTAAATTTTGCTGTCCTGTGTCAAATTGACAGCAAATGTTTTATAAGTGTCAGTGGTCAGAGTGAAGGTAACTTTTTTCCTGCCAATGAGTTTTAAATTCTAAGTAAGTGAATTTTTTAAAGATTCAAAAAGTGTAACTGCAATGAGAAGGCCCTCGATACTCCAATGATGCTGTTCCCCAAACCTAGCAAGGAAATCCTTAGTTGAGCTGGATTCTCCCCGAGGGGTTTCCACGAGAAACCTTTTTTTTCCTCCCAGCCCGACATGTGCACAGACTCCCTCCTTCCCCAAGAGGTGAAGGAGAAATGTGTTATGCATCCTTCTGTATCAGATAAAAGTCCAGCCACACTTTCCACAGTGCATTCCAATACGATAAGGCAGGCAGAGGACAGAGAGAGGGTTCATTTTTTTCCTCTGTGAATTTCCACTGCTTTTAAGGTCTCCTAGTCAAAATGTTTCTATGAGGCCGGGTCAGAATGGCAGAGAAGGCTCTGCCCAGCTTACATAGTTACTCAGTGGGCCTCACTTAATCTGTGAAATGAGAGGAGAAGACCCTTATACCAAATGCATCCTGAGCTCTATGCTGGCTGTTTGCCATTCTGCTTTGCCTTCCTATCTCATGAATCACTCTGTCCAAACTAGAAGTCCTTAACTCCGTCTCAAGCATCCTTTGCAGTCACGGTATAGGCATGTGACTCAGGCTCCACCAGGTAGACACGCCAGCACAGATGACAGAGATGTGGAAAAGGTGCCCAACCAACAGAATCTGGCCTGGTTGACAGGGTCATTCTGTTTTGAAAGACTACAATGACAGAAGACTTAGAAGTAATGTCTCTTACTCAGGCAAAGTGACAAGTGATGTGGGGCCGAGGCCCAGCGACAGCCATAACAGGTTTGTCACCAGCATCCGCAGAGTAATTAGGTATAGGTTCCAAGCTGAATTCTTTGAGTCTCTTAAAGAGCCTCTGAAATACCTAATATTCTCTAATGATTCATTTCCCTCTTAATACTACCTAGAATGGCTTCTGTTGATTTCAAATGTGAATCTAACTGATGCAAAGTCCGTGAAACAATGATTACTTATCGTTTATGTGACTTTAAGCAAGCAACTTAATTATTTTGTGCCTTTGTTTCCTCTCTATAAAAGTGGAGGAAATGGTAACTCTCTAGGGATGGCTGTGATGAATAAATGTGGTAATGCAGCAAAACGCTTGGTATAATGCCTGATCCATAGTAGTAACTAAGGAAAAAAATTATCTTTTTAAGTTGTAAGTTTGTATGTTTCTATGGTGTCACTTCTGGGAGCAAGCCTAGGAGTTAATTCTAAGGACGTAGGTAGTCTTAGCATTGTGTGACTCTACCTAGCCTGGTTATGCCTTATTGGAAAATGTACAACATCTAAGAGCAAAAATTCAAAAATGCAACTGGGGAGGGTAAGCCTATATCCTACCCTGCCAACTAAGAAGAATTTTAACCTGATCTGCTCCATGTCCTTCCTCCCTGACCTTCTAGCTAGACAAGTTCTTTGGGGCTTCTGAGATGAAATAGGGAAAAATAAGTAAGAACAAGAGGAGGGTGGACTACAGCTAATAAGTTTTTCAAGGGAATTTTGAAAAGAAGACTTGGGGGAAAGCCGTCCTGTTAAGATGATAGCTTATGGGGGACAAAAGAGGGACTTAACAAAAGGCCTGAAACTTACCCCAACATGTTCAATTATTGCCATTTAGCCCTCCCTACACCATCAGAGTTCATTAGACCCCACTGTAGTTTGTTTCTTTTTTTGACCAATTTCATGTGTAAAAATTGATATTTCATGAATTTTTATTCTTTCTTAGCAGTCTTAACAAAGACAAAGATAACGTATTTATTTTTTAAAAATCAATAAAATTCATTCTATTTTGCAATTACCATAAGTGTATTGGAGCCTTTTCTAAATCTAAGATATATTGAGGGACCTTAGTGATCTTCTTTTCCCAATATTTGACACATTTTGTCATCTTAGAATTTTTTATCATTATTCATGAATTATTTCTAATGAGCACTTTTAAAAAGACTAAAGAGAAAACCAGAAAGAGATGGAAACTCCTGGAATGACAATACAATAGTGAAACTAATTATTCAATTTTTTAAAATCATCGCTCAAGAAGGCATTAAAGAGGAGATACAAAGTTTATGGTCTGTTTTTTGTTCCCATTCAGCACAGCTGAGAAGGCTGAACTTTTCCATCCATAATGTACAAAGAGAAGGAAATTGACAGAAGAAGACTTCAAACTTCTCAGACAAATCCTAAGATGAATGTAAAGACCATTGACAAGCACTTTGGACCAACACCGTCAAATACGGTAGCTGCAAAACACACGTGACTTTTCAAATACTGGAAATGTGGTTAACTTGAATTGAGATGTGCTATAATCATAACATACACACTAGATTTTGAGGACCTAGCACAATAAATAAGAATGTTGGATAGCTCCTTAATACTTTTTAAAATCAATTATATGTTAGAATGATAGTATTTTCAATATATTTGATTAAGTAAAATACATTATTTAGTTTCATCTATTTTGAAGTTTTTAATGTGGCTACTAGGAAATTTTAAATTACATCCGTGGTTAGCAGTTTATTATTACTGGAGTAGTGTCTGGTGTCCAGGTTAGATGCTAACGCTGATGGTGGAATTAATCATATCAGTGAAAAGACAATGCATCTTCAGATCATGATTCCCTACAGACTTAGATGGATGTCCTCAAATTCATGAATCAAAGAGTGAACAGCGTATCTCTCAGGACAGTAAAGAAAACAGGATATTCTCATATAGGACCAATAATCACATTGTCTTATCTTTTCTTATTAAATGATAGCTGTGTACATTAATGCAATCATGGGGTATAGTGTGGTGTTTTCATATACAATTTGAAACATTTTCATCAAACTGGTTAACATAGACTCCACGTCAATTTTCTTAGTTATTGTGTTAAGACGTTTATATTGTACTTTTAGAAAGATTCACTTGTACCCTTGTAAGACAAACCATAGAGGTGATCCTTCCAATCACCCTCCCTCCACCCATCCGCCCCTCCCTCCACTCCCCCTTCTACATTGTATTTTCTAACAAAAACTTGAACTTCCTTGCTTTGCTAAGAGGATCTGTGACAAAATTCTTCCAACTTTTGTAATGTTTGCCTTCCAAAATTGCTACTTGACATAAAGACATTTGATAGATTTACACTTTATTTAAATTGCTAATGAGTTTTTTTTACTATGCCTTTATTCTTCTATAAATTTTTTGAAAAATGACCTTAAAAATATAAAGTTTAGATGGGTTTATGTGATTCCAATAGTGCATGATGTTGACGATTTTCCTAATGGCTAAGGGTTAAAAATTTGAGTGATTTGAAAGTTACTTTGCCTGGCAGGTACTAGACTGCATTTTTAAACCACAAACCAGTTCTGACCGTTTGGACCATTTGGATCTCAGCATTACAAGATTTGTGGTCACAAAGAAAGTTATTATGGAAGGCTTTTCCCCTAGATTTTCAGTAACATAATCAGAAAAGAATGTAAGAGCACATTGTGAGACAAAAGCTCCAAATATTGTTGTATTCATAAGAAGAAAGATTAGCAGGATCCAGAATGTAATCACCACTGACATAGATATTTCTATTTTAAGGAAGATTCCAAGTAGTAACTGCCCCCAGGGAAAGCAAGTCCGTCTAGAATTTAAAGCATTCCTGAGGCACTTGAGACAAGATAGGACTTAGTCCTTTCCAAATAGTGTTTCTGAACCCCATTTGATTTTAAAATATCTTACAATTTAATTTTCCTTTGCATTAAGTGTATGACTCAAGAGAACTGTATTCCCTAACTGAAAAATACAATGTGTCCAGTTATTCAATAACAAACACACAAGAATCATCCCAACATTTATGGAGTGCCTTTTATACATAAGGTCCAGAGCTAAACCTTAGAGGCTAAAGATTATTAATCCTTTCAGGAGTGCATAAATATGATGAAAGTTGAGAACTCGATCAGAGGTGATCCAATAAATGGATTTTAATATTATAAGGACGGGAGAGGAGAAACAAAAAAACGTGTTCAACATCATCTCTGTGCCACAGATATTTTGCATATTAAATTTAGACAATAAAAAAGGCATAAAAAATGAAAGTAAAAATCCAGACTCCCACCACCCCATGATTGCTAGACTTGAAATATTACCTTTTCTAATCTTGTGTGTGTATTCTTGTAAGATGCATACCATATAAAATCTGGATTCATACTATCCATGTGAACTTGTGATCATTTTGAATGAACAGCATGTCACAGATGTAATCTATATTTCACTAATGACAAATGTCACTTCCCTTAATTTTTTATCTTTAAAACTACCATAATTTGTACAGGTCACAATAAATTCCTTCGGGGGCATATGCAGTTGTTGTTTATGTTGGACAATGCTGTAATAAACATATTTCTATACATATCTTTGTGACCTTATTTTATATTTTCTTACTACAAATTAAAAAAAAATGATTACTGGATTTTAAAGAGTATATACTTGCTACATATTTAAGAGTACATTCCTCAAACAAACCCACCCACCACCAATATATGAGACTCTAAGTCTCCTACATCTTCGGCAAAGACATTTTAATATTTTTCATGTTTGTCAAACTTACAGGTAAATGTGACATCTAAGTTTTGAAAATGTTTGTTTATTTACAATTGAGTTTAGACATCTTATTTGGGATTTACAAGTATGGATATCTTACTGGGTCTGGTTTTGTAGGTATGCTTTACATCCTTTATCCATTTTCTATTTAAGTTCTAGTCTTTTCCTCATTGATTTATAAGACCTTAATACATCAGAGATATTGCAATAGGTGCTACAAATAGTTTTCTAGTACTTATTTGGAGTATTTGTGAATGTTTCTTAAATGGGTTAGAATGGTGGTAAAGGGTAAGTTTCCTTATAAGATACAGAATTTTCAGAGACTACATTGTTTTGTTTTGTTTTTGTGCATTAATGCATAACCTTTGTTCAAGGAGACAGCCAATTTTTTGAAGAAGCAAGCTCTAATCAAAACTTGGAGAAACTTTCCATTTCTCTTAACTTTACTAAGTACAGATAACATATCACATTGATTGAAAGTCTTAAATGTATTTCGAAATAACCAATTGTCTCTGATACCTGATCTAACACAAACAGTTCAGCTATTGACATGAAGCCCTGGGGCTATTATTCCCAGCAGCAAGTGTCAGTTAAACAGAACTATCAAAATAAATTAAGCCAATGTTATCTAATCTGCCTGGTGAGGCTGAGAGCAGCCAGAGGTCACGCCTTCTCCCTAAGAGCCTGCATCCTTGTGCTGTTCACCCCCTGCGAACCCCATTTCCTGCCAACCGCTCACCAACCATCGGGAGAGAACCTCCAAAGGGGAAATGTACCCTCTGGGAAAGGCTAGATTAAGTAACTGTCTTAGTCCTTGAGAAGGGTGTCCTTTCTCAAAGAAATTTTGAATAGTTTTGGAACGTAAGTTTTTCAGATCACAGCAATTGAAATGTTCTCTCAAAGTAAGGCTGATTGATTAGATGGATCCCAACACACATGTACCCCACCCAGTCTTCCTCTGATCTAAATGTTCAGGTTTCAAAGGATGAATAAATTGCATGTAAGATTTGCTTTCATCCAAAATATTAATACAGAGTAGCCCTTGACCTCTAAGTATATGTATTTAATTTCTATCCTTTCATCTCAAAATTACCTTCCTTCTGTATACACACACACTTCTCAACCTTCCACCCTCATAGAAAATAAAATGCATCAGTTCCACACAGCACAAATTAGCATGCTTTCCCCAAGTTATGCCAGTTGTTTGGAACTTTTTGTATTTGAAGGAGCCAAATGGAGGAAGAAATGCCAGTGGCATCTGATGAAACAGATTTGAAGATACTCAAATGCTTCAGTTTTTAGAGGTCCTTTATAACACTGGTGCCTCCTGGGGAAATTCTGAAAAACATCTATCTGTAAACAATCTATTTCAGCACCACATGTTTTCTAAATTTCTTTGCCTGTTGACATTTTAAAAAATTAAAAGAACACATTTGCATGAAGACAGGACCTTTTGTTTCTTATACATTTACCGTATCATAGAAATCACAAATGAAATAGGGCATGTTGCCCAAATGCTTGTCAAGGATCATTTTCTAAAAAATATTCTGCCTAGTTCTTTGGCCAATCTCATCTTAAACTGCTAAGATCTTTTTTTTTTTTTTTTTTGATGGATTCTACTTTCAAATTAAATAGAATTTGTTAAAATGAGAACTTCTGGAATTAATGATTTCCTTTATTTTGTACTATAGTATTCCTTTCTTAGGTTTAATTATTATTTTTTAACTCAAGCTTTATGTTGCTGTAACTTTCTGTCTACCAAGTATTTCTAAAACATCTTCCAGGCACATGATATGATCTTATTTCCCCAGCAGTGAAGTTCTTTTGGGTTATGTGATTTCTTTGGTCAATGAAAGGGGAAGAGAGTGACAAGTATAACTTTTGGGGGGAGCACTCACTGTGACAGCACTCAGTGTGACAGTTTGTCCCTTCCTTCCCAATGCTGGATTCCCCGGTGAACCATCCATCCAAAGAGTCCCTTAGATCCCCTATGCCTCCCGCCTTGGATGGGTTTGTAAAGGAGAAATAAACTATTAAGGTGAATAAAATATTAAGAATTTAGCCAGTTGCATCTGATAACTTTCCAAAAATGTAATAATAATAATCAAGTTAAATCAAAATCAATTAAAGTTTTGATCTTTATAGATACCAGGCAAGAAAAAAATTCCCACCAATTACAACAATATACTATTTCTGCTATAACCCTTCTCTAACTGCTTGATCTAAAAATCTGTGAAAAAGTTATTTCTGAATAGAATTTAGGCTACATTATTTAAACTGGGTAAAGATGGTTATACAGGTGCAGGGATGGGGATAGGATTAGGGGAGTATGAATTGAATCAACTCTCCATTTATTATAAGATTGCAATATGTAGGTAGCTATGTGAGAGGATGAACAATGGATAGGAACTCCAACTAACATCTCATCTCCCACGATCTAGGGAGATAACACTATTTCTCTTTAGCCGAAGTCTCTAGAGGTAAAGATTCAATTTGTATACTACTTGTGGGGTTTTTATTATTATTATTATTTTTGGTAGCAGAAAGTAAATGTTTCAGATTGAATATATAAATATTACCATGTTTTGTTAAATAAAGTATTTTACTCCCTTAATGTTTGTAAACAGATATTTATTAAATCCCTTAATTATATTAAGAAAGATTTTTCTAAAGGGCTGTCAAAGTTACTATGATATTTTCTGTTCATATTTTTCATCCTACCCTCAGTGTCAGCACATGGCTGTTTAGCACATTTCTTTCTTTCTTTCTTTTTTTTTTGGCCAGGACTGGGGTTGAACCCACCACCTCTGGCATATGGGGCCGGCACCTTACTCCTTGAGCCAGAGGTGCCGCCCGTTTAGCACATTTCTTATGAATTTCCATCAAAAAAACTGCATTAATTTAATTATGGCCTGCTCTGATTTTGTGATTAAATGAGGTTAGGGTCCTAGGAAATACTCTGAAAGAGAGATTTGGCTGCAGAGGACTGGAGAGAAGCAAGACTACAACAGAGGTTCCAGCCAATTCCAAGGAGAGAACTGGAATTGTCCCCAGTCTAAGCAAGGAGGCCAGGTCTTTTGGTCCTGTATCAGTCATTGAATGCAGGTTGATGCATTAAGGTAATGCATGCCTTAAGGCAATGGAGTTCTTCAGCTGAGGGGAATTCCTGGGGAGAGACTCAGCTGTGAATCATCAGTAGCCAAAATTAACTATAAATGGATCAGAGACCTAAATATAAAAACCAAAACATACTAGGGGCATATGACCTACAAAAATTAAATCATGAAAAAATGGAAAACCTGAACAGACCAATAACCAGCAATGACACTGAAAGTCTACTAAACCATCTAAAGAACTAATACCAGTTCTTCCTAAGCTATTCCAAACAACTGAAATGAGGAAATTTTTCCTAAATCATTACATGAGGCTAGCATCACTCCAATAACAAAGCCAGACAAGGAAAATACAGGCCAATATCCCTAATGAACATAGATGCAAAAATCTTCAAGAAAATATCAGCAAAGTAAATTCAGATTAAGGATGGCAAGTAAAAAGAATGGAATTGAGGAGATGATAGGGTATCATTTGAAAGCAACCACACACACACACAAAATTCAGGCCCTGAATCAAAAATTCACTAAAGAGAAAGATAGCATTAGAAAAGAAATAATATAATGTAAAGAAATGAAAGAGTCACTTAGGATTGATTGTAATAGCTCACACCTGTAAGCCTAGCACTCTGGGAGCATGGGGTGGGTGGATTGCCTGAGCTTAGGAGTTTGAGACGAGGCTAAGTGAGACCCATCTCTACTGAAAACAGAAAAACTACCCTAGCCTTGTGGCAGGTGCCTGTAGTCTCAGCTACTGGGGAGGGTGAGGTAAGAGGATTGCTTGAGCCCAAGAGTTTGAGGTTTCTGTGAGCTATGATGACACCATGGCACTCTACCCAAAATGACAGAGTGAAACTGTCTCAAAAAAAAGTCACTTAGGAAATTTCAAAATATACCAGAAATATTTAACAACAGACTAGAGCAAGCAGAAGAAGGGATTTCAAGGCTTGTAGGCAAGGATTTTGAGGTAAGCCAGTCAGGAAAACATGCAAAGAAAAAGAAAAGAACAAGGATGAATGAACAATCACTGCAAGAAATATGAAATTATACAGTTGAACTACTAATAAGAATTTTAAGTATCCCTGGGGGAGAAGAAGAAAAAGCAATAAGCATGGAAAACTTATTTTAGAGAATAATAGAGGAAAAGTTCTCTGGTATTGCTAGAGGCTTAGATATCCAGATAGAAGATGGTCATTTAACAGCAGGAAGATTCATAGAAAATAGGACATTACCAAGACATATAGTCATCAGCCTGACCAAAGGCACAGAGAAGGAGGAAATACCCCAAGCCACAAGACAAATGAAACAAGTTACTTACAAGGAAAATCCATCAGAATAACAGCAAACCTCTCAGAAATCGCCTTCCAAGCCAAAAGGGATGAGGTCCCTGTATTAGTCTTCTTAAATGGAATAACTGCCAGCTAAGAATTTTGTGTCCCATAAAACTAAGTTTCATAAATGAAAGAAATAAAGTCTTTCCCAGATAAGCAAACACTAAGAGAACTTGTCACACTAGATATACCCTGTAGGAAATGCCTAAAAGTGCTCTATATGTGAAAAGCAACAATCATACCCACCAATAGAAAAACATGTGAAAGTTAAAGATCCCAATGCTTATAAAATAGTAAATCAAGGAAAAAAAACAAAGAACCAAGTATCATTCAACATGATGAACAGAGTCATATCTCAAATATCAATGCTAATATTTAACAGTCTTAATGCTCCTTTAAAATGATACAGAATTCTGAATGGATGAAAAAACACACCCCAAGCACTTGCTATCTCAAAGAAACTCATCTAACTCACAAGGATTCTCATAGATTCAAGGTAGAAGGATGGAAAAAATAATACTCCACATGGATAGAAAGAAAAAGTGAGCAAGAGTAGATTCTCATATCAGGTAAGACAGACTTTAATCAACAATGATAAAAAGAAAAGACAAAGATAGTCATTATATAATGATAAAGGAAATGATTCAGAAAGATGATATAATAATTCTAAATATTTATTTGCACCTAACATAGGAGCTACCAAATTCATAAATAAAATACTACTAGATCAAAGCAAAGAAAACAACAACACTATAATTAGTGGGAACTTCAATACTCCACTCATAGGACTGGATAGATCATCAAAGAAACATTGGGCTTAAATGGAACTCCAGAACAAATGGACTTACCAGACATCTACAGAATATTCTACCCCCAAACTTCAGCATATACTGCACAACACACATTCTTCTCAGAAGTACATGGAATATTTCCCAAGATAGATCATATGTTAATGTGAGAAAGTCTCAGGAAGTTCAGAAAAATACAAATCATTCCATGTATCTTCTCATGGAATAAAACTAGAAGTAAATTCCGAGAGGAACTCTCAAATCTACATGAAGTCATGGAAATTAAATAACCTGCTGCTCAATGATGCTTGGGTCAATGACAAAATTAAGATAGAAATCAAAAGTTTTTTTGAACTGAATAATCATTACGCAAGCATCCAAAATCTATGGCGTACAGTAAAGGTAGTGTTAAGACTAAAATTTATAGTTTTAAATGCTTACATCAAAAAAAAAAAAAGAAAGAAAGAAAGAAAGAAAGAAAGAGGGGGAGGGAGGGATGAAGGAAGGAAGGAGAAAAGGAAGGAAGGAAGGAAGGAAGACAGATCACAAACTAACAACTTAGTGTTATACCTCAAGGAACTAGAAAAAGAAGAACAAGTCAAACCCAAAGCCAGCAGAAAAAAATAAATAAACCTCAGAACTAGATGAAATAGAAAACAAACAAACAAAAATACAAAGGATCAATGAAACAAAAAGTGGGTACTTTGAACAGATAAAAAATGTTGATAGACCTCTAGGTACATTAACCAGAAATAGAGAACATAGAGTCCAAATGAGCTCATTCAAAAATGAAAAAGGAGACAATACAACTGATAACACAGAAATAAAAAATAGTCATCTGTGACTACTATGAAAATCTCTAGGCACACAAACTAGAAAATGTAGAGGAAATGAATAAATTCCTGAAAAACACACAACCTCCCAAGCCTGAAACAGAAAGAAATAGAAATCCTGAACAAGTAGTAACAAGCAATGAGTAGTAAGATGGAAACACTAGTAACATACTTATCAAGAAAAAGTTCTCAGACCAGACAGATTCACAGCCAAATTCTACCAGTCCCTACAAAGAACTGGTACCTGTCATACAGAAATTATTCTGTAACATTGAAAAGGAGGAGATACTCCCTAACTCACTCTGTTAACCAGCATCACCTTGATACCAAAGCCAGGAAAGAACACAACAAATAAAAACCTACAAACAAATACCCCTGGGAACATAGATGCAAAAATCTTCAATAAAATATTAGCAAACCAAATTCAATAGCACATCAAAAAGATTATTCACCATGATCATGTAGGTTTCATCCCCAAGATGCAAAGGTAATCCAACATATGCAAACCAATAAGTGTGATTTATTGCAAAACCAAAAAAAAAAAAAAAAAGAAAGAAAGAAAATGACCACATGCTGATCTCAATGCTGAGAAATCATTCAATCAAAATTCAACACAATTTGTTGATAAAAATTTTCAACAAACATAGAGGAAACATACCACAAAATTTAAAAGCCATATATGACAAACCCACAGCAAATATCAAACTGAATGGGGAAAAGTTGAAAGCATTCCCACTAACAACTGGAACAAGATAAAGTGCCCATTGTTACTACTTCTATTGAACATAGTATTGTAAGTTGGCCTATCCAGAGTAATCAGGCAAGAGGAAGAAATAAAGACCATCCAAAACGGAAAGATGAGGCCAAACTATTTCTGTTTGCGATCGGGTATCTAAAGCATTCTAAAGACACCACAAAAGACTTTTAGAATTGTTAAATAAATCCAGCAAAGTCTCAGGTTACAAAATCAGTGTACACAGATCAGTAGCACTTATATATACTAATAACAGTCAAGCTGGGAGTGAAATCAAGAACCTAATACCATTACAATGACAACAAAGAAAATAAAATTCTTAGTAACATACTTAACCAAAGAGGTGAAAGATTTTTTTCAAGGAGAACTACAAGATACTGATGAAAGAAATCATAGATCCCCCAAACAAATGGAAAAATATCCCATACTCATCCCATGGATTAGAAGAATCAACATTATTAAAATGTCCATACTGAGTGTCCATACTAAAATGCCCAAAGTGATTTACAGATTTAACGTGATCCCCATTAATATATCAGTATTCACAGATTCTAAGCTTCATTTTGAACTAAAAGGGAACCCAGATAGCCAAAACCATCTTAAACAAAAAGGTCAAATCTGAAGGTATCACAATACATGACTCCATATTATACTACAGGCATGTAGTAACCCAAACCGCATGCTACTAATATAAAATTAAAGACTGTAGCAGCCCATATAGATTATGGCTAGGAAGAGTGAGAATTAAAAGAAATACCTGTATAGCTCAATAATGGAATAGTTGGTGAAAAGGCATGGAGAGAGATTTAGCTCTCCTAACAAGCATGAGAGCTCGTGAGATAAGAGCATTGGTGAACTGGCAGTCTCTACACCTGTGGTGTTGGGAGGCACCAGATCAGCCATATATTAGGCTGGAGGAGAAGGTAGTTGAGGGCATGCGATTCTATCATGGACACACTTACTCTGACTCTGTCTCCTCTTCTGCCTGTAGAATGCCAGCACAGCGTCTCTCTGCTGAAGATTACCAAGCTCTGCTAAAGACTAAGATCTATCTTTCTAAGAAGACTGCTTTACTCTCTCTAAGACACACACACACACTCTCTCTCTCCAGCTAAAGTAGATAGCCCTCAGGCACCTAAGAGAAACTGTTACCGAGCAAGGAGCTTAGCGGTCCGCATCCAGAACCTACCTAAGCTAGGCCTGAGACCTGGCCAGTCCTGGGCCCTGACAAAAGACAAAGACCAAAAGAACAGAATAAACAACCCATCAATAAAACCATCTATCTGCAACTGATCTTTGACAAAGTGGACAACATATGCTGGGGAATGGAAGCCGTATTCAATAAATGGTGCTTGGAAAATTGGATAGCCACACACAGAAGAATGAAACAGGACCCATATCTCTTGTCATATACAAATATTAATTCAAGATGGATTAAAGACTTAAACATAGGCATGAAATTATAAAAATTCTGGAGGACAACATAGCTAAAACTCATCTAGGCATTGGCTAGAGCAAGGAATTTATCACTATGACTTCAAAGACAAAACAGCAAAAAAAAAAAAGTGACTTAATTAAATTAAAAAGCTTCTGCACAGTGAAGGAAATAATTATCAAAGTAAATAAACCTATACAAAGGAGGAAAATACTTGTAAAATATGCCTTCACAAAGGGCTAATATCCAGACTCTACAAAGAATTCAAACACATCAGAAAGAAAAAAGCAAACAACTCCATTAAAAAAGTAGCCAAAAGAACAGAATCTTTACCAAAAAAGATAGAGAAACAGGTACAATGAGTATTATTTGCATGATGGGCACATTTGTAGTCTTAACTCAAGCCATGTAATAAAAATATTTGTCCTCCCTTAATATTTTGAAATAAAAAAAAAAAGGTAGACAAATGGCCAACAAACACACAAAAAGGGCTCAGCATCAGTAACCATCAGGGAAATGCAAATTTAAGCCACAATAAGATACCACTACCTGTGTCAGAATGTCCATTACCAAGTCAAAAACAATAGATGGTGGCATGGATGTAAAAAGAAAGGAATGCTCATACACTATGTGGGACTGTAAATTAGTACAATATCTATGGAAAACAGTATGATAATTTCTCAAAGAAATAAATGGAGACTTATCATTTGATCCAGCAGTCTCACTACTGGGTCGGTAGCTACCCAAAGGAAAAGATGTCTTCATCAAAAAGACACCGGTGCTCAAATGCTATCATACCACAATTCACAATTGCAAAGATGTCTAATAAAATAAAATAAGATAATGCAGGCATAATTCAGTTTTTCCAAAGGCATGGCTTTTGACTTTGATTTTGTCATTCAATTGTATCTAGAAAATTACAAACCACCACCCAAATTCTACACAGTTAACCAGGTAAAATGTCATTTTAAAATTAAAATAAAAAATTCCCTTAAAAGAAGTTTCTGCATAGCAAAGGATGCAATCACAGTATGAAGACATGACCTACAAAAAGGGAGAAAATATTTGCATACTATGCATCTGAGAAGGGATTAACCTAGGATATATGAGAAATTTAAGTCAATTACAAAACCTAAAGATCCAATTAAATATGGGGAAAAGATCTCAACAGATATTTCTCAAAAAAAGACACATAAATAGTATGTGGAAAAATGCTCAAAATCACTATTATCAGGGAAATGATAAAATAACAATGGTATAGCATCTTACTCTAGTTGGAATGAATACTATTAAAAGGAAAAAAAAAGACAAATGCTGGCAAGGGTGTGAAGAAAGGGAAACTCTTATGTATTGCTTTTGGGAATGTAAATTAGTATAGCCACTATGAAAAATAGTATGATGGTTCCTCAAAAATTAAAAATAGAACACCATATGATCTAGAATTCCTACTACTGGATATAACTCCAAAGAAAATGAAACTATGTGTCCAAGAGATATCTGCACATCCATGTTTACTACAACACAATTTGCAATAGCCAAGACAAGGAATCAATCTAAGTGTTCATCAGTGGATGAAAAGATAAAGAAAATATGGTATATTTACACAATTGACTACTGTTTAGCCTGTCACTAGCAAAATGGATGAACCTAGAGGACATTATGATAAATGAAATTCATTAGGCACAGAAAAACAAAACACTGCATGATTTCACATATATGAAGAATCCAAAGCAGGTTATCTCACAGAAATAAAGAATAGGAAAGTGGCATAAAAGGCTGACAAGGGTGAGGAGATAGCAAAGGGATAGGAAAAGGCTGGTTAATAGATGCAGAGTTATAGTTAGGAAAGAGGAATAAGTTTTAGTATTCCATTGCACAGTAGAGCAAATATAGTTAAAAGTAATATGTTGCATATCTCAAAATAGCTGGACTAGAGAATAGTAAATGAAATGATAAATGTCTGAGGTGATAGAATCAAGGTCTGACAATTAAGTCCATGAACTCATCCTAGAAAAAGTGGTACATTGCTGAATATCACTACTGTCACCCTTGAAGTACTCCCCTTGGGAAGCTGTGCACCAATCCCAGCACCTAGTCCACCCTCCAAGACAATTTTGGAACTCTTTTCTTCTAGAATGGCTATCAGAGCTGTCATTGTATTACCCTTGATGACATTAATGTCATCAAAACATCTTTCAATATTTCTTTTATCTTCAGGTAAAGAAAAAAGTCACTGAGGGCAAGATCAGGGAGTAGGGAGGCTTGTTCCAATGGAGTTATTTGTTTACTGGCTAAAAACTCCCTCACAAATAGTGCTATGTGAGCTGCTGTATTGTCAGAATGGAAAAGCCACACCTTTCTCATGCCAAGATTTTCAGTTAAGATTTTCCTGCTTCTGTATCAGTGTTTACTTGGTTTGCTATGCTTCTCACAATCAGCCTACAATTTTAACACACAACTGGGCACATTTTTGCAATGTTTTCATCAGTTCTGTTTGTTACTGGCAGCGCTGACCATTCTTCATCAATGACACTTTCCCTCCCTCAGAAAAATGTTGAACTCATTTTCTTCATGGCATTATCCCCATAACTTGGGCTAACATATCCCTGATTTCACTTCCATTCTTGCCATGTCTAACAAGAAATTTAATGTTTGTTCATTGCTCTAGTTCAAACTTCAATGTTCTCCTGACAGCACACAAAAACATGTGACAATAGTGAATGCTACTCAGCAAGACACCGCCACATGTCAACATGCACACAGCTGTGAGACACTGATATACCAAGGTTATGAAACCTTAGCAAGTTGTTTATACAGTGCTGCCAATGTAAGCACATGGTGCAAGTTCACAAATTTAATTGTTAGGCGTCATATGCTAATTACCACAATTGGATCATTACACATTGTATTTGTGTATCAAAACATCACACTGTACTCCACAAATATATATAATTATGTGTTAATTTTTTTAAAGGAAAGAAACAGAAACAGGGAGGGGGGAATCTCTAAAATTACAAAACTTCTAGAAGAAAACTTAGGAGGAAATATTTTTGAGCTTGGGCAAAGATTTCTTAGGTCAGATACCAAAAGCGTGATCCATGAAAGTACAAATTGATGAATTAAATGTCATTAAAACTAAAAGCTTCTGCTCTTCTAAAAACACTGTTAAGAGAAGAAAAAGAGTAAGCTGCAAAAATATTTGCAAAACATATCTCAAAAATTACTCAAATCCAGAATATATTTTTTAAAAACTACTATTAAGAAACAAGCAATACAGCTTAAAAATGACCTAGAGATTTGAATAGATACCTTAAGATTTGAATAGATACCAAAGAAGATATAAAGGTGGCAAACAAGCAAATTAAAATATGCTCAACATCATTTGTTTTTAAGGCTCTGCAAATAAGTCTATAAAGCTATAACTATCATAATGGCTAAAATTATAATAAAAAGGTCTAGTTTAGTAGGGTTGGAAAAAATGCAGATAAAGTGAACCTTTTATACACTGCTAGCAAGAATGTAAAATGATACAACCACATTAGAAAATAGGTAGTTTTTAAAAAGGTTAAAAGTATACTTTCCACATGATTCAACCATTCCACTCATGGGTATTTATCCAGAAGAAAAGGAAGCATACAAGGGCAGGCCTTCTTCCTCCCTTTCTTTGGAATGCCATCCCATCTCCTTGCTCTCTTCTCTCTCTTTCTCCATTCTCTTTCTCTCTCTTACCCCCTCTCCCCTTCTAAGAAGGCAAAATAAACTTTATACTTTTATAACCTAAAGAAAAGGATGAGCACATCCATACAAAGACTTGTGCACGAATGTTTATAGCAGCCTTCTTCATAAGAGCCAAAACCCCCAAAATAACTATCAGTCAACAGGCAAAGGAACTGTCCTCGTCCATTCCACATTGCTATAAAGGAACATCTTCCATTTATAATGAAAAGAGGTTTATTTTTCTCATGGCTCTGCAGGCTGTATGAGAAACATGGTACCGGCATCTGCTCAGCTTCTGCTGAGGCCCTCAGGCTGCTTCCATGCACAGTAGAAGTCCAAGGGGAGCAGGCATGTGCAAAGATCTCATGGTGAGGGGGAAGCAGGAGAGGCTGGACAGACAGTTGCCAGGTTCTTTTTAACTACCAGCTCTTTCAGGAATAGAGTGAGAAGTCCCCCAGCAGAGGGCATTGGTCTATTTATGAGGGATCTGTTCTTAATACGCAAAGACCCATTAGACCCCTCTCCAACACCAGGGATCAAATTTCAACATGAGATTTGCTGGGGGACAAATAAACCACATCCAAACTATAGGAAGGATGAACAAATTTGTACATCCAACATAATGGGATAAAATTGTGCAGTAAAAGGGAACTGTTCATACATTCTATGACATGGATAAATTCCCAATTAATTCCTCTGAGTGAAAGAAGACAATAAAAAAGGGTCCATATTATATGCCTCTACTTACATAAAGCTCAAGAAAATTCTTGAGGGATCTGGACAGGAGGGAAGAGCAGGTGGAGGGATTACTGTGAGGCATGAGAAACTTTGAGGGTAAAGTATAGGTTCCCTACCTTATGGGATGGCTTCATGTGTGTTTACATATGTCAAAGTTCATCAATGTGCCTACTTTAAATGTATTCATTGTATCTCAGTAAAGCTGAAAGAAAGAAAGAGAAAGAAGAAAGAAAAAGGTAGAGGCTAGAGGCAAAATAAGAAAACAAGTTCACTTCTTACCTATTAGAGTGGTTAAAAAATAAAACAAAATCTATTTCTTAGAACAACAAAAAATCTTTAGAGGTATGTAGAAGTACAGGTCAGTAGTACTCTCATTTTAATAATAAATAGGAATATCTACTTTAAAACATCTGAAATTTGAAGTTTATTTAAAATACAAGCAATATATCACCAAGCTGGATTCATTAATGATTTGACAGTTTGCTCATCAAAGGGAAGAATCTTTCTTTTTTTGCAGTTTTTTTTTTTTTGTCTGGGGCTGTGTTTGAACCCACCACTGGCATATAGGGCCAGCACCCTACTCCTTTGAGCCACAGGTGCCACCCAAAGGGAAGAATCTTTTGAAAGTCATCTCAGAGTGTTAAAATCATAGATACCAGGTCGGGTGTGGTGGCTGACACCTGTAATTTTAGCACTCTGGGAGGTCAACATGGGTGAACTGCTTGAACTCAGGAGTTGAAGACCAGCCTGAGCAAGAGCGGGACCTAAAAATAGGTGGGTGTCATGGGGGGAGCCTGTGGTCCCAGCTACTTAGAGGGTAAGGCAAGAGAATCGCTTGAGACCAAGAGTTTTAGGTTGATATGAGCTATGATGCCATGGCACTCTCCTACGGATGACAAAGTACAAAATTTTTCTGTCTCCAAAAAAAAGAAAAATTATAGAGAACAGAAGTGTGACCAAATATATGTTTCCCACAAAGCTAATAGTCTATCACAGCAAGTAGTAAAAGAACAACAGAATTCACATGATTTGACACCACTTGCTTCCTTCAATCAATTTATCAAATGTCACATCATTTAGTTACTTTAAGGTCTTGTGGAATGCTGACTTTCTATATAGCAGGCTATGATTTGGATCTCATAGGCCAGAAATTCTAAAAGTACTTTTGTGTCATTGGCATGTAGTGATTCTTTAATAAAGTCATCACTAAATTACAACCTGAATGCTAAGGGGCTTGTGAGATTTAAGAATAAGCCTAGTTTTGCAGAGTGAGTGAGATAATTTGCATGCATCCCAGCACTAATGAAGTCACACCCCTAGTCTCAGCTTTGGTTGTGCTGCTCCACATCACCGGTGACATCATCTGTTTTACATCACTCATTTCCCTGTGAATGTGTCTGGGTTCTCATAAATAGTTTAGAGCAAGCAAACCTTACCCTGTTCAAGCCAAGCCTCCTTGCAACAGAATTTTTTATTTCCTAAACAATTTCAAATGAGATGATTTATAGGCACTAGCTGTTCTGTGAGAGGATGTTAAAGTGGAGCAAAGGCAACAGTTTATACATGTCTGACATTCTAATTCTCCAACAGGCCCGAAGGCGCAGGGTTGAGATAAATGGGGACAACCTGGCACCTGAGAAGTAGATCTAAGTAAAATAAACTCTCCCTGGATTATCCCATAACATTCCCACGATGCTGTAGTGAACACATATTCTTTGATCACTAACATTTGCAACTCCTTAAATCTCCATGAATCTCAACTTCTTAATTTCTAAGTTGGTAATAACAATAATATATATTTTTTAAAGTATCAGTATAGTAGGGATGATCCCAGACACGGCCCTCGCATGCTGTTCTAAGGATTCAGAGGAAAGAGTAAGGCAATCATCTAGTTACTATGCTTGGCTCTCAGTCCATTTGGATACAGACTGAGCACCATTCCGACACCTAAAATTTTGTCGTGGAGATGCAGAGACTGAGAAAGCTCAGTCCTTACTTTAGGAATGAACAGTCTATCAAGGGAATCTGCAGTTCAAGTCAATGCAGAGAACGGTGCAGTAAAGGCAGATAAAGAACGACTGTGGCACAAATCCATCTTCCCCACCACTATTACACACAGTTATTTAAAAGAGACACCTGAGACGTACTTGCAATTTGGTCCCTCATGGCACACAGGATCTGTTTTGCTGAGTTCTGTGTTCTATGAGTTCTGTGATTTAGAAAGGACAGTGCTGTGGAAGGAGACAGCAGTCACATGGATCTCCCACGACCTTGGGGTATCTAATCCTAACTTTCTCCAGCTAAACGTATTCTTTTAGAAATATAAAAAGACAGAAACTAAAGCAGAACCAGTTCCTTGGAGCCCTAGGGCTCCCAACCCTGTCAAATATAAATTGGAAGGGGATAGATTCTGAACTCCTGGAAGCTAATTGGAAGCCCCAGGCACACATCCCAAATGTGGTAATTGGCACCTTGTCCTTCTCAGCGTGGATGCAGCCAACAAGAGGATTACCTCTAGGGTGCTGATTGATTAGCACCATTAGCAGAGATTGGTTTTCTGAGGTTTCCCATTTCTGAAACCCAAAGGTCCCAATCACACAGAGAAAAATTGTTTTCCTGTGGTCCAACAAGGGACATTCTTTAGACAACAGAATCATAAAAAGCTCCATTAAATAAAATGAAAATTCATTATGAGGGGTTTTATTTCCTAGCTGGAAAAAGAGAAATACAAGATCAAATGATTGCTAGCATTAGAAAAAACAATTTTAATTAAAACTACATTCATTCTATCAATCCAATTGTGTTTCCCTTTGACTTATTTTTCTTCAACAGAAATCGTCTTTCTGAAAATGATCATGGAGGTGACAGCTATGTCCAGTTGGTCTGGGCCCTGATTAAATGAACTAACTACACTGAGAATAAGAATATTACTATTTTAAGAATAATTTGGGGGCAGAAGTGGGGTTCTGCATATGTCTTTCCCAAAGGAATCCGTTGTTTATAGCTGGTGATGCTGGGGTGGGCAGGGAGCGACAGACCAGAGATGCTGAATCCACAAAGAAATAGTCAAATTGCAGAGCACAGTCCCCTGACCACAGGGAGTCCATTTGAATGCCGGCAATTCAACTAACTATACTCTGGTACGCCTGTGGGTACTTTACGCAAAGTTTTCACATCCCAAATATCTTATTTTGAAACAAACTATTTAAATAACATCAATCTCAGTCTAGAAATGAAAAAAAATAAGGTTCAGGTAGTTTAAATGACTTGGCTGCCATCATACAGGTTGGACATGGCACGTGTATATCTGATTCCAAGTGTTTGGATTCTTAGTCCTAGGATTATACCACACTGCCTCTGCCCTGGTGCTGAAAACTCCACAAATGTCTCGGGGTGGAGTCTAGAGGGTCCTAAAACTGAATCTAGGGAGCCTGAGAGAAATACAGATAGCTTTTTTATTTCTTTCTTAAGGAAAATTCTCAAACTAACATGCAGGTGGAGAGCTAGCATAATGACCTTCCATGTATCCACCACCCCAGCTTCAACACTTCTTAGAAGCTCACAGTGGGCCTCGGGAGAGACCCAGTGGTGCTCAGGCAGAAAGGGCCCAGCTTTCCCAGGCATGAATCACAAGACCTCAAGCATCAGAGCTAAGCATGTCATCAGCTGACCGGAAAGAGAATGAAACTAAATATATCTGGACTAGACCATGACTTAAACTCAAACTTAACTAAGCCGAAGAATGTGATATATCTGATTTATAGCATTTACGTTTGAACTCCAGGATTCCCTCATATAGAATATAAGTGAATATTTCAGAGCAGCCCAGGGCGTTTAACATTGTTGTAGGGCCACAGGGAGCAACCTGGAGTTTATTACAGGTCACAATTCAAAAGGCCACACCACTCCCCCAAGTTATCACTCCACCCCACTTAACCTTAATCTTCTACTCGGAAAAGAACACTCCGTGTTTCATTTTAAGTATCTTTACTAGTAAACTGTGAAAATTAAACTACATTAAGAAAACTTCAATATGAATTAAAGAAGTTAGTTTCATTAATTATGTGTTTATTTTAAAAAAGAATTCATGCAAATTGGATTTCTTACCGATGCTTGGTTTTTTGGTTCTATATCTGACTCTGAACTGCTTGATGACGGGCTGAAATAGAGAATTTAGAATTCTGAAATTGCGGTTCAGGCACACATGTGCGCATGCGTGCACATCCACCTCCACCACCACCACCGCCCACCCCCGCCCCCAACACATCAAATAGCTCTTTACACGGTAACATTTAAGATAAATTTTCCGAAGTATTTCCTCCAAATGTCAATTTCTGGACATTTCAAAGGAAATAAAAATAATGGAATGTAAACTTTTCTTGCAGAGGATAAAATAGCCTTTATAGCTTCTCTTGAGAATAAGCAGTCTGAACAGTACAATCTGTTCTGAAAACCTGCAGAATCTCTTATTCAACTAAAAAAAAAAAAAAAGAAGAAGAAGAAAAAAAAAAAAGGGAGGAAGCAGACTCAGGGAATTCTTAGCCTCCTACGCTTTGTGCTCCCGTCCTGCGCCTCCTGGATCGGTGGTCCCACTAGCTTACAAACTTGTGCTTTAGCACGTCTGGAACTCTCGCACCCCTTCAGTTTCTGCTTGGTCACGCTGACTCCTCTTGTCATAAAGCTTATGGCAAAACTGTCTTCTCACTGTCTGCAATTCCTTTCCTCCTAGTACCATGCCGCTGAAACTGCACTTGTCACATTCAGCAGGGATGCCCACAGTACCACACACCCCTGGGGTGATCACGACTCGTGCTACCTAACAGCCGGTGACAGCCACTCATCTCTGCCTCTTTGAGTTACTTTCTTCATTCAGCCCCTGGACACCCCGCGGTTCCAGAACACTTTCTCCACATCTATCCTGGAGGGTCTTCACCCTCCCTATTTGTCTTGGCTCGGACATCACCATCTCAGTGAGATCTACCCTCTGCCTGTCATTTGAAATTGAACCCCTCACTTCGTCACCATATTTTCTGTTTCTCTGTAGTACAGACCACTTTCCAATATATGAGATCTGACAATTAAAGTTTGAGAACTTAAGAGAAAGTGCTCCATGCCTCATTACTGGATATCAATCACTACAGTCACCTGCAAAGGACCCCCCTGGGAAGCTATGCACCATGTCAGCGTCCAGTCCACCCTGCAAAGGACAATTTCTAGGATGAGTTCACAAACTTAATGGAGGGTCCTCGTGTGAGGACAGCTCTGATGGTCGTTCCAGAAAAAGAGTTCCAATATTGCTTTGAAGGGTGGACCAGGCACTGGAGTTGGTGCATAGCTTCCCAAGGGGAGTCCATCAAAGGTGACCACCGGGAAATTCAGCAGTGAGGTGTTGTAGACTTTTTCTAGGATAAGTTCATGAACTTAACTACCAGGACTCATATTATGGAATTTGCTTATTTATTACATTTTTGTGTGTCCTTTCAACTGGAAATGTAAATTCCTTCAAGAGAAAAAATTTTTTTTGTTGCTGTTGTTGTTTTTCTTATTTCATCCTTAGCATCTGAACAGGGATGGGATGGTCCAGAAATACTTGTTGAAGGAAAAAATGAATGATTTAAATCAACCTCACTGATGTAAAAAGGTCCATTCTATTGTTGCCAAACCATAAGCCTTTCTTTTCAATCCTCAGGTTCCGTCTCCCTGGGAATATATTGTTTTCGTATTTCTGTGCGTGTCTCTCCCTTTTAGTCACTTTTCAAAAAACTTAGAGCCATTTAAAAATGTTCACAAAGTAATCAGTGATTACTGAACAAAATTAATTAAATTCTCACTTAGTGGAAGGAGACGCCGGGGTTCTGAGAGAGATAATTACTCTTATTGCATCATACCTGAATCAGCAGAACCCTGCATTTTTGGAGTTTTCTACTTGACCATACCTCTTTGTCATAAAATGGAAAATAAGCTTTTGGTCACGCAGCTGCTGGACAAACCAACAAATGGCTGGTAGCAGGTAACAAATTTGTTACCCTCTAACACATTTTATCTTCTATGAGTTTATCATGCTACGCAAAATTGATACAGCCCCTAAATTGTATGGGCCAATAGTTGTGGAGTGTGTTTATCCTTTTCTACAGCTGTTTCCTCCAACCAGAACACACATGCTCTCTTTTCTGCTGTTTGAAATCTTACCATTTCTTCACACCATAACTCAAATGGTGCCTCCCCCTAACCCTTCTAGTCAGAAACGTTCCTTGACTCTATATTATACCACAGACGGTTTTTGGACATCTGTCTCTTATAGCCCTCATTATACTGCACAATGCATACAATTAGTAGTCTACCCGTGTTTCTGCATGTCTCAGTGCCCCTCTCAGAGATGCTTTCTTCATTTTTTTATCCACCTAAAGCCATAGTGAGCAAGCAAGAAATTACTATCTGGCCACTGAATGAAGCCAGACAAAAACAAGACCTTGTGAGTACAATACCCTTATGCCCATATTCAGATACGCTGCAAACTGTACCACAGCAAGAACTATTTGAAACCACCTACTTTTAATAGGCTGCAGCAAAACTGGTGATTCAAAAATGAGGGAGCTTTGGCTGCCTGACAATAATATTTAAAGGTCATGAGTCATGGCCTCAGAGTAACCATAGTAACTCAGCATACATAATAGAAGACGTGTTGTACAATAATTAAGAAAAAAGAAAGTTTTAGAAATCCTATTAGCCTCGAGATAGAACAAATCATAATTACCGAATGTATTTGTAAAGCTTGTTTTTATTGCAGTGTTTTCTTCAGGGTTCGTGGGGCAACTGGGAAAACTTCTTTAAATTTCTGTTGGCAAGGAATACTACGTCGTAATGTGACACATAAACCTTAGAACAGTGTATTTCTCGGTGCTTCACAAGAACATACAAATTTCTTTCCTTTAAATGAAATACCTTTCTATTTACTTTCTAAACATTTTATCCCATGCTTTTTAAGTAGAATTGGAATGGTAATTAGTCACCAATTAGTCTATGTGAATAAATGATTTTAATACAACTCATGTAGCTCTATTCAACATCCAATTCCTACAGGACAGGATTTCCTGGGAAAATGCTTTTTTGTGCCTTAGGTTAATTGCGTGCAGGGCCTAACCCTCTCTTGCTTAGACAACTTACGAGCAAGTTCCCATTCAGTTTATGTAAACTGCGGAGAAGGTCTGTCTCAAGGGCATGAGAAGAGAGGAAAAAAGAGAAAGGCAGCCAACAGCCCCAGGGGACCAGTTTGTTCCTGCTTAGAAGTGAAGGAGGTGAATTGAACCCACCTACAGGTCAACAAGAATAGTGTGGTTCTCCCATCTGCCTCAAAAGCCCTGCTCTCTTCTTGCTCAGAACACTCGGCTCCATCTATCAGGAGGACAAAAAGGCTAGTGACAATTTACAAGGAAGGCAAAGTCCTGCTTCTCATGTGGGGTTTTTGCTGGTGTCACATCACACTATTTATGTCAGAGTTGTTAAATGCCCGGCCTTCTCCCTCCATTTGGTGACCTCTTGTTCAGCTTTCTTACTGTCTACAAACTGACATATCATCTCTTTAGGTTCTTCGGTCAGGGAACATAAAAGAAAATGAAGAATTTGCTACATTTGCTTTGACAAAAGCAAAACAAAAACAAAAAACAAAAAACTTTTCTTCCTCCCCAAACTGTTCATCTTTTGAGGGTCCTGGACTCCTTTTGCACATGGAAACAACAGAAAAGCTAGCAAATTCATAAATTTTCTTTATTATCCATGGACCACAGACCCAAAGTGAAAAACAAATAAAAACAAGTCTCATACATTCATATAAGGAAAGAATGTTTTAAAACTTATCCCAGTACCAGGATTGCATGTGACTGCCCCACAACACACAGGATACTGCCTTACAGAGGAGCAACCTCCTTGTCACTCAAGATTCAAAAGAAAATTCTGAACAGAAGATAATTTCCACATCTGAAGAAGAAATGGGTATGATGTCAACACGCAAAATTTCTAGTCCAGGCCATGAATGAGATAGGTTCTGGAGGTTTGTGCTTCAGGTGAATTTGCATATAAGTTGGAACAGGGACATTTACCTATTAGCTGCAACAGCCTCTATGCACAAGTACAAGTGGTATACCAGTTGGGTATTTGTAACGTACTGTAATAGCTGCCATTTGTAAGTGTAACTTGGATGCTTGTAACTTGGGGACTGCCTGTAATAAACTTAGGCCAATTATGGAGATGAACTGTACTTCCCTGTCTGTAGCCAGAGTTGATTTGGGTCTTAATTTGGGGAACACGGAGAGAAGGAATGACCTAGCTTTTGTGTGCCTGTGGGTATCTCTTGGCAAGAGTGGTGAAGATGACATTTCACTTTAGTGGTTCAGAAAGAGGGCTGGTTCAGCAACTGCCCCTTCCCACTCTAGTAAAAGGGTTGAGGTGGGTGGGTTTGTGATTTTGAGGAGAGCAAGTGAAGAATATTTTATTCCTTCAACAAATATTTACTGAACCCTTAGTGCGTGTCAGGCCCTGTCCTAAGGTATGGAAAGACAGCAGCTTTCGAAGGGTCATTCCCCAGGAAAGGATGAGAAGTCTGTCTATTGTTATTCCCTGGACTTTAAAGATGGGGTTTTATTTTATTTTATTTTTGAAGTCCTGAGTAAAGGCTGCTACTTTACCCAGCAATTCCCATGTAGTATTTTGGATCTAGGAACTTACCTGCTTTTCTCTGACTTTTCAGACTCTGGGACCACAGATTTCTTGCTATAACATTCTCCCATCTCAAGCCAGGCCCACTAAGATCCCCTGTCCATAGGACAGACACCAACTTTCCCCATTCCATAGAGTTTCAGAATCCACAGCTCTGCGGTCCCCTGTTGCTTGGCAACCACAAAGGCTATGGAAAGAGCAGTTAATGTCCCAAAGAATAAAAAAACCTTAGCTACAAAGCCACAGTGACCCCTCAAAACATCTCACAAATCAAATGCAGGCCTGAGAACAGATGCGGAATCACTAGTCATCACTTCTGGAAAACCCATTCAAAGTGGAATAGATGCAGGGGTTTGTGCCCAAACCAAGGGGTGTTCACATCCAACACTGATGCTAAGGAAACAGCCAGGCTGCTGTCTAAGAGGGGTGCACAGCCAGAAACGGCCTGGTTTATAGGAGAAAAGTAGTTTCTCTACAGACTGACCCCTCATTGTGGTGATCTGCTTTTCCTAGGCCCCACAGACACCCAGAGAAGACCTACCCAGCCACGTTCTAGATGAAACTTCCTCAGAGACACAGGATTGGGCAGAGATGTAGCCCTGTGCCTGATGAGTGGTATTCTGCTCACTGTCAACTCATCTGCAGCCCTGCTCCTTCTTTCCTGGTGATGGTCTGAAGTTACCCACCACTTTCTCCTAGCCAATTGCTGTGTCTTTCCCTGGATAGATGCATTTGTGGACCCCAATAGTCTATGGCTGGGAGTATATGTATAAGAGCTCTGGAGTCTACAACTCAGAATCATCACTTCTGGGTTTTGACTTATAAGTCTTAGACTCACCCAACCTAATTACACAGCCCATCTCAGAACAAATTAGGTTGGTATGACATTCATGTTTCTAATCACAGAATTTGTTTTTAGAGTTGGGCATATAGAGCAAATAACTGCAATAGTAGCAGGAACAAATAGTTAGAATTCATCACTTAATGAGTGTGATAGCACCTATTTCACTAATGAAGTTTTAAGTTACCCATCACTTTGGTAAAATGACCCTTTGAGCAAAGTTAAGAACTATTGGGCAGTTGGTATTCTGGGTGGAAAGGTCTACACGAACTGGGTAGATGAAGAAAAGCCAGGACGGGCGATGGGAGTTGCATCCAGCAGCCCATTCAGGGTGAGAACATCATCGTACCTCTCTTCATTGTGCTTTTCTTATTTTTAAAAGAAACACTTGAACTATTTCTGTTCTCCCTTCTAGCTCTAACAGGGTTCTGTGTCTTTAGTCCATCTTATTAAAAAACCCCACAGAATGGAATATATTTTAGTGCATTTTAGCAGAATGTACAGACGCTCGCCATGTAGTTAGTTCATAATATTTTATAAAAGGAAGGTCATTCCAATCACGGCTGGTGAAAGGCACTGTAGGCACTAATTATTTATAATGGTTATTAATCTTATCGTACATCTCACTGATCAAAAAGAGAGGTGGAGAGATATTGCCGGTGCAAAAACAGACTTTCAAAAAGTCCTTGAAAAATGAAGTGACTTTTCCATCCCCATTCCACCTTAAAGCAATATTGCATAGAAGATAGATTTCAGAAGGTGGTGCCAAAGGCATTGACACATGTTCTTAAAACACATTGGCCAACCAGAATTCTAGACTGAATGGGCTACTACTGGTATTACTGGTATTGTTCTTTTACGATTAAGTTAAGGAAAAGGACTTATGAATGAAAGTCACCAAAATGATCCTTTCAAAGTTAAACTTTCGCTTTAATTTTTCTTATTTCTAGAATTTTTTTTCTGGTTCCTGATCTGATCTCTCACTCTATAGCTGAGGGAGATCTAGGATCTTTTCGTAACAACCTAGATGGAACTGGAGATCATTCTTCTAAATTAAGTATCGCAAGAATGAAAAAACAAACACCACATGTTCTCAATACTACATTGAAACTAGTCATTTAGCACTATGTGCCCATATGGAAGCAAAACTCAATGGAAATCTAGTAAGGGAGAGAGAAAGGAAGGGCAGGGCAAACTCAGACTTAACCAGTGCAATGCCCAGATTCTGGGTGAAGGGCGCACACCAACTTAAAATGCACAAATGCAAATTAGGCAACCAAAATGTAGGTACCCCTGTAATACTCTGAAATAAAAAATAAATTTTAAAAAATTTAAAAAAATGTCTGAAAGAGGAAAATTAAACTGAATTTTAAGAAAAAATGACAATCTTCCCTATTAACCTAAAGGGTCAAAAATAGTATTATAATACAACTTCTAGAGATATATCTAAAATCATTGGCACTTACTCTGTTCACAATGTTTTATACTGAAAAAATGCTATAAGCTTATAGGGACTCTTGCAGACTATTACATACAATTTGAAAACTTATATTGTAGGGCAGCACCTGTGACTCAAAGGAGTAGGGCACCAACCCCATATGTCGGAGGTGGTGGGTTCAAACCCAGCCCTAGTC
Source organism: Galagoides demidoff (assembly GCA_963574575.1). Taxonomy (NCBI): domain Eukaryota; kingdom Metazoa; phylum Chordata; class Mammalia; order Primates; family Galagidae; genus Galagoides; species Galagoides demidoff. The sequence continues at coordinate 6,850 of CAUYQV010092610.1, read as the reverse complement.
AAAAACTGCCAAAAAAAAAAAAAAAGAAAAGAAAAGAAAAGAAAACTTACATTGTAGGTTGTCAAAAATGTACCCTCTCTTAGAATCAGAAATCACAAATGAGTGTGCATACAGTAAGGAGTATGGATGTTTTATATGCTCGGCTGCAAATGGATGCCTTACCAAACTTAGATGAGTGTTGATAGCCCAGAAAGGTGGCTAGAAGGAAAAACACAGCCATAAGGAAAGAGCAAGACCGAACAGATCATGGATTTACAATGAGTGATGTACTGCTGAGAGGAGGGAGAGCCGCAGGGGAGACCTCGAAGGTTTCTGCTCGGGAAATAGCCCTTTGTTTTCATCGGTTCACTCACTCTTTCATTTGCTTATTTATTTGTTTTTTCCAGCAAATATTTATTGAAAACACCCTGTGTGCTAGGCACCTTGGCAGAAACAAAATGGGTATGCCACTGTGTTGTGGGAGTTGATTATTCTATCAGGGTTACCATTCCATTAGCCATTAATGTCCTATTGGAAAACCATAAATAAATGAAGCAGGTCTTGGATTTCAGAAATACTCATCTAACTTAACATGTCCCAAGCATTGAAATAAAAAAAAGTAAGTAAATTCAAACAGGAGTACCTCCTAGTTGTCCCCCTTTGCAGGTGAAATGGCCACCTTTTGAAGAGTTGACCTGGGGAAGTTCACTCTGTCCTCATTTCGGTGAACACACTGTGACTGTGCCTGTGTCCCAGCATCTGAGTGAGTGTGTTTGTGCTCGGGGAGGACAAGAAGAGAGGGTGAAGGTGACAGAGACGCCAAAGTAACAGCACACAAACAAGCACAAATCAGGCCACGATCCCTACCAGCCAAAACATCTGCTAACTGATTGCAAAGGCTTCGCTTCTGCTTCTCTTAAGAACGAGCTAGCTCACTTGTTATTGTTTTTGTGACCTCTTCCCTGTGTTGTTGATTGCTTGATAAAGTGGGGCTAATTATCTCCAGATTCCAGCCTGTTTTAATAGAGAGGGATGTTTACCTGTGTAGGCAGAGAGACTTGTCTGCCTCCTTGGTCCTAAAGTCTGTACTCTGGAGATACAGAGATGAAATTGATGGCTGTTAGTTGATGAACAGGAGTGTAAACTTTTCATTTATGCCTTGTTAGTGGCAGGAAAGAAATGTTCCTGCCCCTTCCTTACTGTTCTTTACTGCAGTGAGCATTTGCCATTTGAAAACCGCTAGCAGTACGGTATTTGATATTCCTGTGAGAATTGCCTCACCCCATGTACATGGCTTTGAAGGGACAGTAAATTCAGGTACCTAGCCCTTGCCACTTAACCCAAGTGGGAGTGGATCCTGTCCAGACAGAGGACTATACAGCATTGAATTTTACTCTTCAGCAAATTGGATCTTGGGTCTTTGAATCTCAAACAGATAATACCATAAAGAAAGAAACAGTTGAAGTTCTAGTTGTCCATTTATTTAATTATCCCACAAATATTTTCTGAGGTTCTCCTATGTAGCAGGCACTTTTCCGGATGCTGGTATTACAGTGATAAGCAATACAGCCCACGTAGTTCATAATTTACTTGGTAGAGGGAATAAAAGAAACACAGAAGATAATGATGAACAGGGGAAAATGCTATGGAAAAAATAAAGGAATGTAGTAAGACCAGGACCGACAGGTAACATAGAACTGAGATGGGAAGGGTGAGAGGCAAGCAGCTTGGGACACCTGCCGGGAAGGGAATGCCATTCCGTGATGCAGTCCCACACCCTGGAACATGCGTAGGCAGCACCATCTAGAGAAGACAAACCTCCCTTGTCTATCTTTCTGTGCTCCTCTTCACAGAAAAAGAAATCTTCAAAAGAGTAGTAGCTTATTTTCCGATTCTTTCTTAGTCTTCTCAAAGCAAATGTTCATAGTCTCCACTGAGATGGCTTTCATTCTGGTCATCACCAACCTCCATCTTGTCCTTAATCAGCACCATCCTGGTTGGGCACGGTGGCTCACACCTGTAACCCTAGCACTCTGGGAGGTCGAGGCAGGTGGATTGCCTGAGCTCAGGAGTTGGAGACCAGCCCCAGCAAGAGCAAGACCCTATCTCCACTAAAAATAGAAAAAACTAGCCAGGGGTTGTGGCGGGGCACCTGGAATCCCAACTACATGGGAGTCTGAGGCAAGAGGATTGCTTGAGCCCAAGAGTTTGAAGTTGCGATGAACTATGATGCCACAGCACTCTACCAAGTGTGACGTAGAGTGAGACTCTGTCTCAAAAGAAAATTAATTAATTAAAAATCAAAGAAAACAAGAAAGGATGTAAAGTTCAGAGGTAGGCACAACTGAAAAGTATGTTAAATGAAAAAAAAGAAAAAGGCAACGTTCTGCCCCACCTTTCTTATTATAAATCCGGTGTTTAGTCTTTGGAGTAGTCACATTTTCTGCCCGTTCTCAGCCTTCTGCTGATTCCATGAGCCCCAACATGATGCCAATGAATTCCCTTTTTCTCTTCTTCGTCAGAATTGTTTTGGTCACTTCCAAACAATAAAAGACTAATTCATGCACTTATATTTTTTGTATTATTGTTGATTTTTACCCAGGAAATAATTGTTCAACTCAGGGCAGAATCCTCATTCATTCTTTTGCTTGCATTCACGGTCTTCTTTAAAATGTCACTACTGCATTGGGAAGTACATATTGATGTTTCTCTATGGCTAATTTTCTCTTCCAGTAATTTTATAGCAATTTACTTCTTGAGAGTAAATTGTTCATTCATTTGATTTATTTCTCGTTATATATGTGCCTAACAATTGGAAATGGTGGAGATAGGTCTGGCTCAAAACAGCTGAGGTTCCAAGACCTATTTGTTAGCCTAGTACACCTACCAAGAAATTCCATGTTTCTGTAGTTAATATGTTTTTTGATGTTGTTCGTGTCTTTTCTAATGTATTTTCTACTCTAGGTTCCATGTCCTTTATGTCTCTAATTATGTCTCTAACAAAGTTTCTTAGAGATTCAGCTGTTAAATACAATTTCTCCAAATATTAGATTTTTATTTCTTTAGTCATTTTCACATACTTTTAATAAAGCATCTAATATTAACTAAGTAAAAAGCAAACAAGGTGATAGTAGGGAATCCTGAGAAGTCATTTCTCAGATGTCTTCTCCTCTAGGACTTTCTCATGACTCCCAGCCAAATGGAAGAGGATGTTTCTGTGGTCATTGGGCTATGAAGATCCCCCCCAGGGAATTTGCTGACTCATGGGACTAGAAGGTCTAGAGACTAAAGGTGCTTCAAGGTTAACCAGTGATGTTATCAGGGCACAGACTCATTCCATCTCCCCATTCTTCCATAAACAATGTGGCTTCTTCTGAAGGCTGGCTTGTCTCGTGGGCATGGCATGGCTGCCAGCAATAACTGAGGCTACAGGTGACTTTGTTTGTGGCTGGAGATAGAGGATTTCCTTCCATAACCTTAGAACAGAAGTTCTTTGTTTAGTTCTAATTGAGTAATCCAACATAGCTAATCACTTTGAATGAGGAAATGTTGATTGGCTTCAGTTGGAAATATACACCCACCCCAAAGCAATCACTATGGCAGTGGGAAAGGATCCATCAGAACCCAGCCTTAGAAGCACCTGTAGGATCAACCTCGCTCACATTCCAGGCCTGCTACATAGTAGAGGAGGTGAAATATACCTGAAGGGCTCAGGCACTGTCCAGTATAGATATACATTTCCTGTAATTTGTATATAATTCACATATATTTCTTTAATTTTTTAATCATTAAATAATCATCTTATCTTACTAATATAAGGTGTTGCCATATACATATGTTTTACATAATTTTTTCACATTATCTAGCCTAGAAAAATATTCATTAAGATTAATTAGCTGTTGCAATCATTAACACATTTTGACTCTTTCTTAATAAAGTATCATAAACCAATAAGAAAAACAAAAAGTAAAAAAGGGGGCAAAGAACACTTAAAACTTTGATTTGAAAAAAAAGTAAAAATTAGTGTCTTAGACAAAAGTATAAACTTAAAAAGTAGCAATCAACCAATTGTTTGTATATAATTTTATTTTCAGGACCTAATACTTATATTACAATATTTTGTGCTCATTACATTCACAAAAATTACCAGTCATGTTGAATGTAGCAGTTGTAGCTTAGGAATCATTTTGGGATTTTTGTGTCTACAGATGTGTTATTAATCTCTCTATTCCCCCAAATAATGAATCTTTATATTTACTTTGATAAAACCAGCAACAAAATTTTTGATTCAGCTCCTAAATACGGAAATCTTCCTTCATATTCCAATGGAATTCATTCCATTAGTTATTTTTTTTTATTTTATCAGCCATTCATTCACATCTTGTTCATACTCTTTGCCAGCCAGTCTAGTAAGCAATGGATGTGTGTGTGTGCGCACATGTGCGAATGCAGGTGTGTGGTGTTTACACAAATTGACAAGGAAGTGCATAGAACGAGGGAGAGATTAGAAGATTCAGAATTAGATAAAGACAAGAGAGAACAGAGATGTGATAAAGGAACATGTATTTCCCTTACAAAAGTGCTAACCCCAGGCCACTGAGTAGCAAAGAAAGAGTTCTCTGCTGTGAAAATCCTCCATGTTACTGGTTGAACATGTTTGATGACAAGTCACATCTTTAACCTGGAGGTCACATCATCATCACCCTTCATGAAGAAGACATTGCTTTGGGACTTGATGTGAATGTGAGTTGAAAGCAAATGACAATCAGGAAAGACCATCAGTGTCATCTGTCCTTATGTAATGCAGGGAACGTTACACCATCCTACAAGGATAGTCATCATGAGCCATCAGTGCAGTTACTGCCACACAAGGTGGAGATACAACTTCTCTCAGAATCTGCCCATTTCAACACCCTACAGTATTTGCCTCGTAGACACCATATGGAAGCTATTCAAAAATAAGATCATCTTAACACAACTAAAAAGTCATTGAGAGATGTTCTATTTCTAGCTTTAATTTTGAGGAAGAAAGAAATCGGTAACTGCAATCTAAACTAAAAAGAATTTGACCTCGGAGAGGTTTAATGTATGGAAGGTTAGAAACAAGAAAACAAACATGTTTGTAATAGACCAACTCAAAGAGGCAACAGTTTTGTTGACAGTTCTTGATGTTAATTAGAAACATCCAACCCATATCCCATGATGGGGGTGGGGGAATCCCAAATCGACCTGACACTTCCCAACCAGGAAAGCATTGCTTGTCCTTGCAAGATGTTGATTATTATTTTATTATTTCTTGAGATTGGTGAGATGCTTGCTGAATCTAAAATCAGTGTAAAATCCTACAGACGAGTAACACAGAGGTGCCATCTCCTTTCAATATACCACATGTATCATTTACCATTTATAAAGGGTCATTCTGGCCGTCCTCACTAGCATTAGCAAAAGAAGTTACCTGAACAGCAGATACCAAGATTGGGTAGCAATTATAAAAGAAGGAAAGAAAATAATTCAAGAGAATGAAAAAGGAAAAGCATGATTTAGTGCCCTAACAAATGTCATTCTTAATTTTTAGTCAAAATTAATATCATATTATTTGCTTCCATCTGAATGTTCTGGTAAAAAAAAAAAAAAAGAACATTTTGAATTAATTTTTAAATTTGAGTAGCTAAATAATTTTGGATGAACTATACTAGAAGAATGAAGATCACAAATTTAAACTTTGTAAGAAACAGCAGTTATGTTGCTATGCCTCCCTGCTTCAGAAGCATAGTTTATATGATTAAAATGCCATATACGTTATTATAAGGTTTTACTATTAGTAATTTGTCAAATGACTGTCTAGCCTTCCAGGAACCATCTTTCCTTCTATGCTGTGAGTAATAGACAATAGACAAATATTTAGCAATAAAATATCTTCCTTGTACCAAGACAAATTATAGACAATCCCAAGACAGTGGTGTTAAGAGAAAGCCATTCTTTCCATAGCAGGCATCAGAGGGCCCTTTAATTAAGAGGGAAGCTTGCTGAGGCTGCTCCAAGAACAAATGCATCCTCGTGGTAGAGGGTTCCCAAAATAAGCTGTCATCTTTGGCTTCTCTCTGTGGTGATCTTGAATTTCCCAAGAGATCTTGCTGTCATTGTACACAGGGCAGAGGCACCAGACCAGCAGCCTCACTGCCAGCCTCGCTTGTCAGCACCATGATGGGAACTGACAAACTGATGGTATCTGCCTCTTGATTTGCCACATGACTTTCAAACAAACAAGTAAACAAACATAAGTCTCACACTGAAGAATCATGGATTATCAAAATGCTATGGCTTAAGAAAGAAATGAAGCAATGAACTAGACGCCATTGGTTGAATTTTGGAAACACGAGGGACATCAACGTTGCAGATGAGAGAGCGACCTGAATTAGCCTGGGCTGGTAACTTCTTTAGGGAATTATTTTCCTAGTTTAATTTTTAACTTCAGAAATAAAATTTTAAACATAATCTAATAGCCAAGCTACATTTCCCCAAGACTTTATATCTTTTGAAACTAATCTTTAAACATATATTCAGAAGGTCCGTGTAACTTCTTCTTATTGGAAGAGGTACAAAATTTTGCTGGCAGAGAAGTCTTCAGAGTCTATTAACAATTTCTTATTTTTAAATACTGAATCACTATGTTACGTTAACTTTAATACAATATTGGGTGCAAGAGGGAAGCTAAGTATTTAGTGGGAAACTTACCACCTTATTAATTCATTTTAGCATTCAAATGCCCCTTTACACCCATTAGGTCTGGATATGCTGGGAGAATAAGTACCTTATAGGTATCTGTAGGCTGAGCACTATAGCTCACACCTGTATTCCCAGCACTATGGGA
>CAUYQV010092607.1:0-23036 GCA_963574575.1 Galagoides demidoff | reverse complement strand
TAGGATTCATGCTTCTCCATTCTTGTGATGCTTTACTAAGAATAATGTGTTCCATTTCCATCCAGGTTAATACAAAGGCTGTAAAGTCTACATTTTTTAATGGCTGAATAGTATTCCATGATGTACTTATACCACAGCTTGTTAATCCATTCCTGGGTTGGTGGGCGTTTAGGCTGTTTCCACATTTTGGCAATTGCAAATCAAGCTGCAACACACTGTCTTGTGCAAGTGACTTATGATAAAAGGATTTTTTTTTCCTTATGGGTAGATGCCCAGTAATGGGATTGCAAGATCAATTGGGAGGTCTAGTTGGGTTCTTTGAGGGTTCTTCATACTTCCTTCCAAAAAGGTTGTATTTGTTTGCAGTCCCACCAGCAGTGTAAAAGTGTTTCCTTCTCTCCACATCCACGCCAGCATCTGCAGTTTTGAGATTTTGTGATGTGGGCCATTCTTCCTGGAGTTAGATGGTATCTCAGGGTTGTTTTGATTTGCATTCTCTAATAATTAGAGATGATGAGGATTTTTTCATATGTTTGCTAGCCATTCATCTGTCTTCTTTAGAAAAGGGTCTATTCATGTCTCTTGCCCATTGATATATGGGATTGTTGGCTTTTTTCATGTGGACTAGCTTGTGTTTTTTAATCCAGTCAGCCAATCTATGCCTCTTCAGTGGGGAATTCAAGCCATTAACATTTATTAAGATAATTGATAAGTGTGGTAGTGTTCTATTCATCTTATTTTGTGAGAGTCCATTGCTTAGTTTTATCTTTCACATCATCGTGGAAGTTAGGTTCTGTTCTTTAATTTCTGAGTTCTTACTTTGCTGTTGATCCATTGTGATGGTCAGTGTGTAGATCAGGTTGAAGTATTTCCTGTACAGCTGGTCTTATTGTGGCGAATTTCCACAATGTTCATATATCACTAAATGATTTGATTTCTCCATCAATTTTAAAGCTTAGCTTAGCAGGATATAGAATTCTGGGATGGAAATTGTTCTGTTTAAGTAGATTAAAGGTAGATGACCATTGTCTTCTTGCTTGAAAAGTTTCATTAGAGAAGTCTACAGGCACCCTGATGGATTTGCCTCTGTAGGTCAACTAGTGCTTACTCCTGGCAGCTTGAAGACTCTTTTCTTTTGTCTTGACTTCGGACAGGTTCATCACAATGTGTCTTGGATAAGCTTGGTTAGGGTTGAGGTGACCTGGGGTCCGATGTCCCTCTGAAAGGAGTGTGTCAGAATCTTTGGTGATATTTGGGAAATTTTCATTTATAATATTCTTTAGTATGGCTTCCATTCCCCTGGGGCATTCTTCTTCCCCTTCTGGAATACCTATAACTCATATGTTTGAACACTTCATAAAGTCTCATAATTCTGTCAGTGAACGTTCTGCTTTCTCTCTCTTCTTTTCTGCCTCTTTAACTATCTGAGTTATCTCAAGAGCTTTGTCCTCTACCTCTGACATTCTTTCTTCTGCATGGTCTAATCTGTTGTTAATATTTTCTACTGCAACTTTAAGTTCCCTGATTGACTACTTCAGTTCCCGCAGCTCTGCTGTACCCTTTCTATGTTCTTCATATTGTTCATCTCTTATTTGATTCTGTTTTTGGATTTCCTTTTGGTTATCTTCCACTTTATCAGCAGTTTCCTTCATGGTTTCCATTGTTTCTTCATTGTTTTCATCATCTGTATTCTAAATTCCCTTTCTGTCATTTCTAACATTTCTTTATAGGTGGAATCCTCTGTAGTAGCTACCTCACGGTCCCTTGGGGGGTTGCTCTGGACTGGTTTTTCATTTTGCCAGGATTTTTCTGCTGCTTCTTCCTCATGAGTGTTTTCTTTTATCTGTTTCCTTGCCCTAATTTTCCTTTCACTTCCTCTTGCTCTTTAAGTTACTGTGCCTCTGGACTAGGGTTTTGATGAGTCCTTTTGAGTCTTTTTGGTACAGGACCAGAAGGATGAGAAGATTGAAGAGCAATAAGGGACAAAAGAAAGAAAAAAGAAAAAGGAGAGGGGGTGGGTAAAGGGAATATTGACAAAAAAGAAGAGAGGCACAGAGAGAGGGAGACAGGAGCAATATAAGTGGACAGTAGGGTGCTTTGACCTAACCTTAAAAATCCCCAACCTCTGGAGGTGCCAGGTTGGGTGGTTCCCTTCAGATCAGCAGCTCTTTGCTACCCTGTTCAGACACAGTATCCCACCTCTGCCAAGTAGAGAGGAAAGACAAAAATGCTATAAATCAAACACAAACAAGCAAACAGAAAACTTTACAGGATAAAATTGGGGGAAAAAAACAAATCATAGGGGTAAAAACACTAGCAAAAATGAAGTTCTAATTGTTAAAAAAGGCAACAATGGAAAATTATATTTAAACTAGAAAAATGAAGAAAGAAAAAAAAGAAAAGAAACATATATAGGGAAAATGTTAAAATTTAAAAAAAAAAGCAGTATATATATCTTGTTGAATATTGTCTGGGCAACAGGTGATCTTTTGGGGCATGAGATGTTAATCACACTGCTGATATGGCTGTATGAGATAGAGACTAGAGGTTTCTGCTGATTTCTCAAACCCCACAGGGTGGAAAGCCTAAATCTCTCCTCAGCCTGCTTAAAAGGCACTTTAAACTGCTAACCTTGGCCAAGCAGAAGCTTTCTCAGGAAAGCACTTGTTGCTGGGATCACTCTTAAAGTGGCTATCCACTTACCCAGTGTGCCAAAACTGGGTAAGGGCCAAGGCTGTAAGGCATCACAGTCCCTACCTTTAGTCTGCTCAGTCACTGGATTACTCACTCCCACCACATCCTTGCTCTGCGACCCTGAGGGCAGAGCTAGCCAGGGCTATTCTCCCACAATGGCTCCACGTGGCTGACAGCTGAACACTATTAGCTCCGTCTGGCTCAGCTGCTCACTCTGGGGCCCTAGACAACACTTAAAGCCCTCCACACTCTTCCCAAGTTCTCCCAAGGTAGTTCAACTGAGTGCCAAGTCCAAAAAACCCAAACAGCTCATAGGTAAAGCCTTTCCAGTTTGAAATCTCACTGCTGCTGTACTTACAGCTGCCAGCAGGATTAGACAGAACAAACACACGCAAACACTTGTCAGTTCTCCACTGCCTTTGTTGTTCTCATGGGGTCCAGAAGTCTCTTGCTGACTCTCTGTGTCCCAAAAGGGATGCTTCTGGGCAGATCCCACCAGCTAGAGATGCCTAGAGTCTCCTCTTGCCAGACTCACCATGCCCAGTTGTAAGGAAGCTATTACTTGGCTGCCATTTTGCTCCTCCCTGATATTTTGATATTTCATGCAAATCTAAGTGCATTCTTACCTGTTAGAATGCTAGATTACTTTAATTTGATTCATTCTACACCCAGTGATATTCATTATACATTGTCTCCACTGCTTTTTAACATTGCAATGGAAGTCTTAGCTATCACAATTAGGCAAGAAAAGGTGATCAAGTGTATCCACATAAGGTCAGAAGAGATCAAACTTTCACTCTTTGCAGATATATGATTGTATTGGGATTCTACTCTTAGAAGTGATGAAGGAATACAGCAGCGTCTCAGGTTACAAAATCAACACTCATAAATCTGTAGCCTTTATATATACCAACAATAGTCAAGCTGAAAAAACAGTAAAGGACTCTATTCCTTTCACAGTAGTCCCAAAGATGAAATATTTGGGAGTTACCTAACAAAGGACATGAAAGATCTCTATAAAGAGAACTGTGAAACTCCATGAAAAGAAATAGCTGAAGATGTTAACAAATGGAAAAACATACCATGTTCTTGGCTGGAAAGAATCAACATTGTTAAAATGTCCATATTACCCAAAGCAATATACAATTTTAATAATTTAAAATTTCACTGTCATGCTTTAAAGATTTCAAAAAAATAATACTTCATTTTGTATGGAATCAGAAAAAAATCTCAAATAGCCAAGATATTACTCAGAAATAAAAACAAAGTAGGAGGAATCATGCTACCAGACCTCAGGTTATACTATAAGTCAACAGTGATCAAAACTGCACGGTACTGGTACAAAAACAGAGAGGTAGATATATGGAGCAGAACAGAGAACAAAGAGATGAACCCAGCTACTTACCATTATTTGATCTTCAATAAGCCAATTAAAAACTTCAGTGGGGAAAAGATTCCCTATTTAACAAATGGTGCTGGATGAACTGGCTGGTGACCTATAGAAGACTGAAACTGGACCCACATCTTTCACCATTAACTAAGATAGACTCTCATTGGATTAAAGATTTAAACTTAAGACATGAAACTATAAAAATACTAGAAGAAAGTGCAGGGAAAACACTTGAAAAAATTAACCTGGCCGAATATTTTATGAGGAAGAACCCCCAGGCAATTGAAGTAACACCAATAATACTTTACTGGGACCTGATCAAACTAAAAAGCTTCTGCACAGCCAAGAAAACAGTAAGTAAAGCAAGCAGCCAGCCCTCAGAATGGGAGAAGATATTTGCAGGTTATATCTCTAACAAAGGTTTAATAACCAGAATCCACAGAGAACTCAAACATATTAGCAAGAAAAGAACAAGTGATCCCATCTCAGAGTGGGCAAGGGACTTGAAGAGTAACTTCTCTGAAGAAGACAGGCACATGGCCTACAGATATAAGAAAAAATGCTCATCATCCTTAATCACAGAGAATGCAAATCAAAACCACTTTGAGATATCATTTAACCCCTGTAAGATTAGCCCACATCACAAAATCCCAAAACCAGAGATGTTGGCATGGATGTGGAGAAAGGGGAACACTTCTGCACTGCTGGTGGGAATGCAAACTATTATGTTCCTTTATGAAAGATGTTTGGAGATCAGTTAGGGACCTAAAAAGAGTCTTGCCATTCAATCCTTCAATTCATCTACTAGGTATATATCAAAAGACCAAAAATCACTTTATAACAAAGATATTTGCACCAGAATGTTTATTGCAGCCCAATTCATAATTGCTAAGTCATGGAAGAAGCCCAAGTGCCCATCGACCCATGAATGGATCAATAAATAGTGGTATATGTACACCATGGAATAATATGCAGCCTTAAAAAAGATGGAGACTTTACCTCTTCCATGATTACATGGATGGAGATGGAACATATTCTTCTTAGCAAAGTATCTCAAGAATGGAAGGAAAAGTATCCAATGTATTCAGCCCTGCTATGAAACCAATTTATAGCTTTCATATGAAAGCTATAACCCATTTATAGCCCAAAAAGAAGGGGAAAGAGGAGGGGGAAGAGGAGGGAGCATGGGTGGAGGGAGGGTAATTGGTGGGAACACAACTACGGTGCATTTTACAAGGGTACATGTTAAATTTACTAAGTGTACAGTATAAATGTCTTAACACAATAACTAAGAAAATGTGGTGAAGGCAATGTTAAGCAGTTTGATGAAAATATTTCAAATGGTGTATAAAACCAGCACATTGTACCCCATAATTGCGTTAATGTACACAGCTATGATTTAATTAAAAAATGGAAATATTTACTATGAATCATTCATGTATTTTATTTACATAAGTGATAACAACATATCTTATTGTGAAACACTTTTAAAATGTAAAAACATATAGACTAAAAGCTGAAAATCTACTTTCACACTTTTCTGTTGTTCCATTGTCCAAGACAAAAGTGATCATAGTAGAAAGTGTACTGTATCTATTTGCTGGACTTTCTTTCAAATTTGTATGATATTATATGTAAATAGGTTTTAAAAAATGTGAGCATACTATGCATGTAGCCCTGCAACATGCTGTGTTTTAACTTAACAGTAGGAGCTGGATGTCTTTCACTATGTGTCACACAGATTTGCTTTATTCTCCAATTGCTACTTAGTACACCATACTCTGAATACTCCAGTCTATTTAAGACATGTGTATTGTTTATAACACTTGTTATTATTATAACTAATAATTTTAAAAACCCACTTTGAACGTATGTTCTTGCACACCTCTAGTTTTGTGTAGCATAGATACTCAGAAGGGAGGTACTGACTAAAGTATATGGTCCTTTAATCTTTTAAAGATTTGCCCTTTTAAACTTTAGACTGTCATTATTCATGCATTTTTCTATTAACAGTGCATGACAGCACTTGATTCTTCCCTTTTTGTCAGAACTAAACATCTTTCATTTCCAGTATATTAAAAGTTAACATATAATTTTTATTTGATATGCATTTTCCTATTTATTAGTAATAGTAAACATATTTTTATATATCGTTTTTATTTAAATTATCTTTTATCTTCTCTATTTTTCTTTTAGAATCTTTTAGATTTCTTTTAGATTTTTCTTTTAGATTGTGTGTTTTGGACAAAAATTTAAATTTGTAGGCCGACACATTTTCCCATCACATTTGTCATTTGTCATAGTGTGCTATGTTTCTACAATAAAAAGGTCTTTGCAATAAAAAACTGATAAAATAATCTAATAAATAAGTAGATGCTGTTATTATCTCAATTTTACACATGTCAAAATTTAGGGTGAGGTAAAGTAATTTTTCCCAAGTGACACAGCTCATTAGTGTTGGAATCAAATTTGAATGCAGGCATTCTGGCTCCAGAATACATGTTTTTAACTATATTCTAATTCTTATTCTAAATTCTAATATTAATATGGTGCTTTTCTATAGTATCTATTCTGCTCACTGATCTATGTTTATGCTAATGTATGCTATTTTAATTGCCATGAATTCATACACCATGTTGATATTTGGTAGGGCACATCCCCTGTTATTTATTTTAATATTTTATGTCCTTTACTTTCATTTTTTTTCTGTTTTAGGTGAACTTTAGAATTAGCTTGTCAAATTTCAGGAAAATCCTATTGTGATTATCCCATGTTATACATTTATAGAGGAAAATTAATGTCTTTATAATATTAGACAATATTATTATAATGTCTTTATAATTTTTTCATAGGAATATCATATACTCATTGATTTTGATTTTTTAAAATGGTGTTTGAGACCATCAGTTTTATTTCCGCGTATTCCCAAATGTTTGGGTAATAAGCAGCACAATTTTCAGCTTTGTTTATTAATTATTTACTTCTACGTATGGAAACTATAACTAGTTGATTTTTGTCTCTACCATGTAGCTGAATGGTCTTGTAAATTATAATTCTAATGGCTTTTTCATTTATTAATTTAAATTTCTTTTAGAAATTAAGAACATTAAGTCTTTTAGATTTCTTTTAGAAATGAAGAATATACAATTGTCACAGAAATGAGTAAACAAAGGAAAAAGGGCAAAGAGAAGTATCCTGCTCGTGGGATCTACCCATTGTAGTAACTACATTTTATGTATTTTGAGCTACTTGGTGTGTGTGACTGAGCTAGTGAGCTAGTCATTCCTTTACTTGAATGACTTTTCTTTTTGGCCTACCTTTTTTGACTTCTTCTTTTGCTTTTGCATAAGAAGAGTAATAAAAATGACACACAATTTACATCATTATGATAACGTCAAATATTGCTTAAGTAACAAAAGAGTGGCTGACTCAAAGTGGAAACGTAAACATTGTACCATGGTTTCTTTCATAAGGATGTCAATTTCAGCATCTTTAAAGGCCAAATCTTTATGAATGTCACTGATGGCCTCAGACATGTATTATTTTGTTTGAAATGTGGCTCAGCGCTTGTAGTGCAGTGGTTATTGCACCAGCCACATACACCAAAAGTGGCGGGTTCGAACCCACCCCAGGCCAGCTAAACAGCAATGATAACTTCCACAAAAAATAGCCAGGTGTTGTGGCAGGTGTCTGTAATCCCAGCTATTAGGGAGGCTGAGGCAAGAGAATTGCTTTAGCCCGAGAGTTTCAGGTTGCTGTGAGCTGTGATGCCACAGTGCCCTACGGAGGGTAACATAGTGAGGCTGTCTAAAAAAAAAAAAAAATGAAATGCACACACACAGACCTCTAAAATTAAAATCAGTAAAACAACAAACTGCTATTAACCATTTTAAATGAAATGTCCCATTTTAACCAAGAACATCTTGCCAGGAGAGGAACTGGCATGATAGCAGGTGAATGTGCGTGCTCAGGTACTAGTTACATAGTAGTAAATAAAAACACATAAGCTACTTTTATAGAGTGCTATAAGATTTATAGCCATTCCATCCTGTGTTATTTTTTTTAAATCTTCATCACAACCTGGTGATATGTGATATGGGCAGGGTTTGATATTTCTATTTTATAGAAAATGAGAAAGCAAAGTACTAAAGGCTACCCAAGGATCTAAGTTTAGTAAGCCACAGAGTTAGAACAAAATGTAGATCATCTCCCTGCACATCAAGGGTAGTTTTCACTCCCACTGAAGCGGCATAGAAAAACCAGTCTTCACTGGTGGTTTAAATCAGAAATATTTTGGAAGAAAAAACAAATTTACATGCAGTGCTTCACAAAAGGAAAGTTTATATCACTTCACACATCTCATGATTGACTGAAATTATACACAATATGTGGGAGTAGCACCATTACCTGGCTTAAAGTCTAACGCATACAATTCTGGAACAAAATACTTGACTGATTCTCTTGACCATTTGGTGGATTCCTATCTTGGGCTGCAGAAAGTATATATATTTCAAAGGAAGGAAATATTCCAGGCTTTTGGAAAGACTCCCTCCCACTTTCCCACCCCCGCCATTTTTAAAAACACTTTTAAGTCATGTGAAATATTTTACAATATTCTAGTATATTTTATAATTTTTCACAATATTTTAGCTTCTATAAAGATCAAAGGAAATTAAATGAGATGAAGATCCTGCTCTCAAATTTATATTCTAGAGCGTAAGTAATGTGTATGTCTAAGGAAACTAAATATAAAAGCCAACCAAACTGGGGCTCTTTTTATGGAGGTGTGGGAACGTTTTCTTTTTGGGTTGGGAAGGCATCATAGATTAGTAAAACTGAAGTTAGTCTTGAGCAAGTCTATTTAATTTTTCTGTCTGACAGAGATTTCTTTCCATATTAATTCTGGTGCTTCATTTTTTCATTTAATACATTTTAAGAAATTCTTTTAATGCCAATTGTGGACTATAAATACCACTCACTGAACCTTCAGCAAAAGTCACAAGCTTCTTGAAAGTCATCATGTCAACAAAATTGGCTGGGGAAAGTATCTTATGAGGAAGGCCTCCTTGGCAACTGTGGCAACACCAAAAATAAATAAATGGGACATGATCAAACTAAAACGCTTCTGCACAGCTAAGGGCACAACAACTAAAGCAAACAGACAGCCTTTAGAATAGGAGAAGATATTTGCATCTATGTATCTGAAAAAGGGCTGATAACTAGAATCTTTAGAAAGCATAAACAACCCCATTTATAAGTGGGCAAGAGACTTGAATAGAAACTTCTCTAAAGATGACAGGTGAATGACCAACAAATACGTGAAAAAATGCTCATCATCCTTAGCACCAGAGACATGCAAATCAAAGCCACCCTGAGATATCACCTACCCCCGGTGAGAACAGTTCTCATCACAAAATCCTGAAACTGCAGATGCTGGCATGGATGTGGAGAGACGGGAACACTTTTGTACTGCTGGTGGGATTGCAAACTAAAACAACCTCTAGGTCGAGGAGTACGGAGAATTCTCAAGGAACTAAAAGTGGACTTTCCATTTGATCCCGCAATCCCATTATGGGTCCCTCCCTAGGAGAAAAAAGATCATTTTACCACAAGGACATTTGCAAAAGAATGTTTATTGCAGTTCAACTCACAATTGTCAAGGTGTGGAAACAACCCGAGTGTCCATCAACCTATGAATGGATTGACAAACTGTGGTGTGTGTGTACCATGGAGTACTATTCAGCCATAAGAAAAGATGGAGACTTTACATCTTTTGTGTTTACCTGGATAGGATTGAAACACATTCTTCTTAGTGAAGTATCACAAGAATGGAAAAGCAAGTGTCCAATGTACTCAACACTAATGTGAAACCAATATATAAACAACTACAAGCTCACATGAAAGAAAAATACAAATATATTCTAGTGAGGGAGAGGGTAGGGGAGAGGGAGGGAGGAGGATTGGTTTGGCAGGTTCTCACCTAATGTGCACAGTGTGAGGGTGTTTGGCACATACTCCCTGGTTGAAGGGCTCAACTACGACTTAAACTTTACCTTAAAAGGGATAACAGTGTAACCTAAACATTTGTACACTCCCAGTAATCTGAAGAAAAAAAAAAAAAAGAGAGAGCAGTCGTATCTTGTTCATGGTTCTATCTCTAGTAGGCTTCTGTGCCAAGTCACTATTTTTTCTTATAAGAAGTTATTTTTTTTCAGAAAATGTTGCATGCTTGAATTATACAATTACATAATCACAGACACACATTCTTTTTCTTGTACAGTCCATGTACGATGTTCCCGTCATATTTTATAACACTGAGCATGTTTTGATGTCCTTTTCAGTTTCTAGTCCAGGCTTTGCAAATTATGAGTAATTCATCAATGTTTTTAATGGAGTGAGAGTATTGTGGGTGGGAAGATGAATTTCAGCAAAGGAAACGAGAGACGTAGCATGGGTCCAGGTAGAAGACCAAACTGAAACACGTAGAATCTCTGTGCTGAGGAGTGATAGCTGGCTGTCTTGTGGAGTTGTCCAAGGTGTCAGTTCGCGAAAACTACTGTCTTTCAGGGCTATCAGTTCCAAATCTTGGGATCCATTCTTTCTCCTCACATCTCACCTCAGGCAGGTGGAACAGCTTGTCAGTCCTTTATACAAAGAAATTTCCTAAGAGAAGACCCCTTTCTCACCATTTTCCTTCTATCCAAGGGAAGCATATTATGCCTGTAAGGATACCCGTGCTTCTGCCTGTGCTCTCCTCATCTGAGTAACGTTCACCTGGTGACCGGTGACCTCTTCAATGAGTCAGATTGTGTTCCTCCCAGCTCAGCCCTTAAAGTGGACGGCATCCCTCCCACAGCAAAGCCCAGCATGTAGGTATGGCTCACAAAGGTCTCCGTGTTCGGGCTCCTGCTCTCCCGGAGCACGCTCATACCATTGCCCCCTGTCACCCTCGCAGCCTCGCTGTTCCTCAGACACTACAAACACACTCAGAATCCATGATTTTTGAAGCATTGTTTCCATTTTGCTTCCTGAATAGTTGCCTTCCTGCACTTCCTTCTAGTCTTTTTTCAAATGTAACCTTCTCTGAGTGTCCTGATATAATCTGAATTCTTACATAAATGTCCACCAGATCAACAATCTCTACCCTTCTTACATGTCTTTATTTTTGCCCTGATCCCACTTATCTCTACCTGGCATATCATTTATTTCTCGTCTGCTTCCTCACTACAGAGTGTGAGCTCCGTGACGATGGAGGCTTTTTTTTCCCCCCCACTGCTATACGAGTATCCCCAGGACCTTGCACAGAGAACTTTAGAGTTTTTTTCTTTTCTTTCTTTGTTTTTTTTTTTTTTCAGAACTTTAGTTTGGACTAAAGAATGTTTTCACTTATTTGAAGAATGAATGACTAAAAAATAAATGCTTGAATAAATAAGACATCATTGATGGAGGTTTCAGACGCCAAAACAGAATTTTGTTGTGACATGAATGGGGAGAGATACACTACTACAGATACTTGTGAGTGGGACTAGAGATTATCTTCCATCAGAAAATAGGATAAAGCACTGGAAGACAAAAAAGAGAGCAAAGAAGGGGTTGCTATACCCCAACCTGAGATTGTTAGGATCTGGTTTAAGAAAATAGTTATGGAAACAGAGAAGGAATTATAAATTTTGAGAGGGAGATGATGTGAATTGGCTGCATTAACTACAGTAGGTGAAGGAAAGTGACATTTCTCAGACATTCCCAATACCATGATCTTAGAGAGCTGGAAAGTGCTGGGCTGCTCTCAACAGGGGAGACTTGGGAAATTAAGTTTGTTTGGGAAAGTAACACAGCTATGGAGGGGGGAACTGCGGAGTGGGCAGCTGTGGTTGATTTATGGTGGTTGCTTGTTAATCATTTTAAATCTACAGTACTCTCTGTTGTAATGATGTAGAAAAGGGTAAATGAACACAATCATAAAATACTAGCTTTTTTAAGCCAAATTATTTTAGTGTATGTTTTTGCCGGATCTACAAGAGTCATCAAACTGATAAACGAGTCCCCAGCTTCCCTCTAGCCCTGCCCTCCCCAGCTGTGTCCACATTTTAGGACTCTGCTTACACAGACACATGGACAGTATTAGTATAATAGATTTTCTTTTTCTTTTCTTTCCTTTTTTTTTTTTTTTTTGACAGAGTCACACTCTGTTGCCCTGGGTAGAGTGCTGTGGTATCATCATAGCTCACAGCAACTTCAATTTCTTAAGCTATCCTCTTGCCTTAACCTCCTGAGTAGCTGTGGCTACAGGTGCCTGCTGCAACACCCAGCTAATTTTTCTGTATTTAGTGGGGACAGGGTCTTGTTCTTGCTCAGGCTGGTCTCTAACCTCAGAGCTCAAGCAATACACCTGCTGGACATCCCAGAGTGCTGGTAGTATAATACTTTTTCTAGATTTTACTTTTTTTTTTTTCAGAGAGAGAAAGAAAGAGGAAAAAAGAGTTAGAGGAGACAGAGAGGGATTGAGAGAAAGAGACCCAAATTGATTTATTGCTTTGATGTTCCTCACTGGACTAGATCCCCTGGTAACTTTTGCTATTTCCTTTAGCCTTGAATTTCTGATAATTTAAGTACCTGGGAAATATATTTCCATCATCATTTTATAATTTTACAACTTAGTAATTTATAAATTGGTAAAATAAAGTTATGCCACTTACCCACCCTCCAAAACTATTGAAATCCCCAGAAGTAAAATATCTGAGAAAGCTGAACCATCTACTTTTAGGACTGAGGTGGCAGCTTTAAGAAGTGACATTCTGCCTATAATCCTAGCACTCTGGGAGGCTGAGGCAGGTGGATTGCTCAAACTTAAGAGATTGAGACCAGCCTGAGCAAGAGTGAGACACCAGCTCTACTAAAATTAGAATTACTAGCCAGGCACTGTGGCAGGCACCTGTAGTTCCAGCTACTCAGGAGGCTGAGGCAAGAGGATTACTTGGCCTAAGCCTAAGAGTTTGAGGTTGCAGTGAGCTATGATGACACAAGGGCACTCTACTCAGAGTGATAGAGTGAGACTAGAAAGAAAGAAAAGAAAAGAAAAAAAAAAAGAATAATATCCTTCTGCAAAGTTCTTGGCATTTCTGGGCAGGTATATACTTTTAAGATTCTTATTAGTCCTAATGAGCCATGGCCTTGAATTTATTCTCCTTATTTTGCCGTTACCCCTCTTTGCATCTTTCCTCTTTTGGTTTTATAAAGAAGATGGGAGTCAAATAGACCATAGGGCCAATGACTTGTGACTGCTCCATTAATCTTTGAAATGGACAGGATGAATGATCACCTGGATTGGTAAGAATTCTTTTGGCTAAAGTAATTATAATCCAAACCAAAATAGCTGTGGCAAAAGGAATATTTGTTATAGGAACAATTCTTTGTCAAATTTGATTAAAGACGCATGAATAATCAACCCCTAGAAGGGCAGGGCGCTCATGGGCTCTAGAAATAGTTGAAACTGCAGACGTGAACATGGTCACCACTCTCTGTCTCGCTCTCTTGTCTCTGCTTTTTAGCTTCATCTTTTTTTTTTTCTACTTAAGAACATCTTTTGTTCTTCAATAAGCTGGGCTTTTTGTCCTGCTTCCCCCAGCAACTTTGCTATTCCCACTACCAGGGAGACACTTGCTACTTTCTCAAATCCAGTTTGGAAAATGTGCAGACAAGGATGATGAATCACTTCCTTCAGGTCGTAGGCTCACCTTGGTAGATCAGCCCAGATCAAGAGGCTACATGTGGGGCTGTGCACTACAGCCAAGTATCTCTGGTCCCTTCACAGATGGGGAAACTGAGGCATGGGGAGGCTAAGTGACTTGTCAGCATCACTCAGTTAGTACAACATTATTTGATCAGTGTCTATAGAGTCATTAAATTAGCTATAATTAGACTTGTAATCATTAGGAAACCATTCTGGACAGAGATGGAGGCAGAGAGCAGCAAAACAAGGGGGGATACACTGTATTTAATAAACTACCTAGTACCATCTAGTGGTGGTCTAGAGAATTTCAGCATTATACATTAAACATTTCACAGGAGGTTTTATTTGATGTGATCTATACAAATGTTTCGTAAATTGGCATGATCACATATTTCCATTTTATGGCCCCAGTAAAAGAACATCACCCACTTAAAAGATCATTCCTATTAATATTTCAAAACCCCAGATTTTTAAAGCTGATGTTGCAATAACTTTGAAATTGAAAAAAAATGGGGATAAATTCTCTTGCATAAAATAGCCATGTACTCTCGGATGACAATGTGAAATGAATCAAATGTCAAACTTTACAACAGATAGTCTGATATGTGAGTCTTCTTTATAGGAAACAAATAGCTGGTCTTGAGAATGAAGCACAACATAGCTAAGTGGTCGGATCAGCCTGGCTTCTTGGGGATACCTTGCTTATCCCAGAGGCCGGCCCTGACAGCTATTCTGCCACTTTGCTGCTAGGATAGGAGAGAGGGAGCCACAGTGCACAAAGCTGGCCAGTCAGCTGGGTTCTGAATCTACATGTCCACCCTAGTCCCACTAAATATTTTGTTACAGTACAGCCCTGTTCCCTTTGTAAATGAATAATTTACAATAGCAGGATTCAAACATTTATCATACAGCACAATCTTAATGTGAAGGATATCTGATAGCTATATATATATGTATATATACTATAAAAAAATTAAGTACTTGACTTTGAATGCTTTTAAGATTACATATTTTTTCAACATTATCTAATGATATTCTAATGATGTTCAGTATAAACATACATTGCAGAATAATATTTCATAGTGCATGTGATCCATAAACTTGTCCCTGGAGCTTTAGACACATACCAAGGGTTTTTGCATGTCTGGTTTTTTTTTTTTTTTTGAGATGGAGCCTCAAGCTATCCCCTTGGGTAGAGTGCCATGGCATCACAGCTCATAGCAACCTCCAACTCCTGGGCTCAAGCGAGTCTCCTGCCTCCACCTCCCAAGTAGCTGGGACCACAGGCGCCCACCACAACACCTGGCCATTTTTTGGTTGCCATCATTGTTGTTTGGTGGGCCCGGGCTGGGGATTCAAACCCGCCACCTTAGGTGTACGTGGCTGGCACCTGAGCCGATTGGGCCACAGGCGCGGAGCCTGCATGTCTTTTGAGAATTCATCAAGCTCTTATCTGTAGGCCTAGAAGCTAACTAATATTCAGACATCTCCAGCTAATTGATGAGGTCTTTCAAATTTTTATATGATCAACAAGAGTAAAAATGATGAGAAAGGAAGTAACTTGAACATATTTTCTTCCTTTGAGGTAACAATATTTTATGGTGTGTGGTGATACTATTTTTACCCTTCCCCAGGTAAGAATGAGCTGCTACTCCAGCTTGTTACAAATTAATTTAATTTTCCATTCCTGTATCAAATGCCAACATGGGAACAATTTTTAGGGACATTCGTCAAGGGCTGATGAATGTAAGCTGTTGAGTAGTAAGATTTAAAATGACATATGTTTTTTAATATAAATCACATTGTTACTGAAATAAGAGGGATTTTTTGGTGGGTTCTTAAAATATAAAATGTAAACATGTAGTCACTAATATATTTTCTTTGGCATAAATGTGTTATACATTTTAAGTACATGCTAGAATATTTATTGAAACCATGTGGCTTCTTAGCTGTTATTTTAAAATGTATCACATTAACCACAATTTTTAAAATCTTTCATTGGAACATAGAAAAATCATCTCCTGATATATCTGCACCACAATCCCATTCCTTCCAGAGCAATTTGGATGTGACCCAGAAATCTGGGGTTCAGCAGGAATCAGAATTCTCACACACTTTGGACTCAAGATCTTGGGGAGCCTAAAATTCAAGGGGCATTTAATCATCTTCCCTGATTGAGGAAATTGCATTGGTGGGTACATCTGCATCCAGGTAGGGTACAGAATTTCTGGGCCTCCCCTAGGCGTGTTCCATAGACTTACACTCTGCAACAAAACAAAAACTATTATTCACCAATTGTTCACAGCAAGACATCACTTAGACTATTGCTATCTGAGACACTAAGAAATAAGTCAGCTCAGATCTGGCTAAAGCATGACCCAAGCAGGTATATTGAAGGCATGGCTGTCTGTTCACCATCGCTGCACTGTGTGGGTCCTCTTCCTTCTCCAGTCTCTAATTCAGTAGCATCATCCTTGCCCAGGCCAGCTGTGCCTGGGCCTTTCTCTCTCCTGAGCTGCCTCCATGAAACCTCCACCTCAGGGCTAACTACAGAAGGAAAGGTAACTTTCCAATGCCCACAGGACTCTGACCCTTAGCTGATTGATGTTAATGATGGAAACCAGATGATATAAGAATAGCCTCTTTCCCCAGAGCCTGTCTAGGTTATTCGAAGAGAGAGAATGTGGCAGAGAGGGTGTGCTTTGACCCATTTTATGGGGCAAGTCTTTGATTCCATGTGGTCTTTTTATTCTCTCTGTGGTGGGCCAAAGTGAGGGGACTCTGAAAGTGAATGTCTTCTGATGGGGCCTTAATCCTAATGGAAGCCCCATCCTTACCTTGTGGACCTCACATAAGAATCAACTCAAAATTGCCAAGTTCTCTACATACATTACCCACATTTTCCTCAGTCTTCAGTTTCCTGCTAAAACCTCGCAGGACCAACGCCTGCAGGAGACCTTGCAGTTGTACCTTTGCACTCACCTGCCCAAGCTTTCGGCAGGCACACAAATTCCTATTCTACCCGACGTGGCCTCTTCCCTCTTATTTGGCATCTGGATTCGTTTCTAAATTTGTCATTAATCAAGAAGTAGAAGAATCTTCCTCCTCTGGGGAGCATTGCCAATGGAAAGAACAGCCTCTTGTTAAACTCTTGTTCTTATTCCCTGAGCCTGAGATTGAGGTTTTTATAACCATTTGTGACCATGTGTCCAAGATCAACCCTTCTCTCTGGGATCAAGTATAAGAGAAATCTTGAACAAAAAGCCAGCTTTCAGGAATGCAATGTAAATTGGAGGGGAAGGTAGAGAAAATGTTAACATAATGACCTCTAGAAGACTGTGAGAGGAAGAGGCACCCCCTTGGCCTCCACTTGCTCCCCACTGCCTCATGCTTAACACTGCATCTTTGGAAATGGATAAGAACTGTTGACAATCTATACCAGGGGACACTGAGGGGAAGAGCATGAATCTGCAGGAGGAGCCAGAGCAAACGAAAGACAGGTGTAGATTGGAGAAGAGAGAAGAGACCATGGCCTAGAGGGAAAGTTTTCTTTTCGTCTACGACTTACTATGATGGTGGCCATGTTGGGTGGCCTTAAGAGCCTACACGAGAGGCTCTGGGTCACTTGATGATTTGGGCATAACTTGCATATGGCAGAAAAAACTACTTCTGACACTCTACCATTTTTAAAAGTACATATAGATGAGAAGCTATAATTTAAATCTAAATCAAATTATTGTTTTATATATCCTTCTGGCCTCCCAATGAGTGTGATAAAGAAAGCGATTGTTCAGTACAGCACTCCATTTCCCCTTTGTTTCCATAGTTACTGTATCTATCATTCTGGGTTATACTCCCACATCTAGGCAACACTATATGTGCCATGCTTCTCCTCTTCAGCTCTACCAATGCATGTCATGAAGAAGAAAATTGGATAACTATGTTTTCAGCATGTTTTCTGCACCCTTAATGTGTTGCTGTGAGAGACTACTACCAACTTAGACCAATGCTTTTCTAACTCTGATTTCACTAACCCAGACCTCTTGGGAACATAAATATTTGAGAAATAAATGAAGAAAAACATATTGCTAGAGATTCCTAAAAAATACAAGTTTGTACCGATGATTTGTATTTCTAGTTTTTTCTGACAGCTGACATTATATTCTGCATGACTTTACAAAACAGGTAGTAGCATTGCTTATCTAAATAATGTATTCCACTGCCCGGCCTTGCATCGTCTCTGGTTCAAATATTTTTGAGCAGATTATAATAGCTTCTACTAAGGCTACCCAAAACAAATAAAAAATATAAAGTAGAGACAAATTAACATATCACAAATGATAGAGGAATCATTACTACTGATTTCATGGACACTTAAAGGATAAAAAGGGCATTCTATAAATAAGTCTATACCCACAAATTTGATGATTAGATGAAATGGACCAAGTTTTTAAAAGACACAAATTACTAAAACTCAAAGAGAAAAAAATAAACTTAATAGCCCTCTATATTAAATAAATCAAACTAGTAATTAAAAACATTTCAAAAAAGAAAACACCGGGCCCGGATGGTTTTATAGGCAAATTCTTTCTAACAATTAACAAAATTAATAATAATCTTCATATTTTCTTACCATAAATAACAGTAGAAGGAATACGTTCCAACTCATTTTATGATATCGACACTCCTCTAATACCAAAACTAAATAAAGGCAGTGCTAGAAAAATAAATAAAACCCTATACCAACATTTATTGTGAAAACAGACACAAAAATCTGTAACAAAATGTTAGCATATTAAATCTAGTATGTAAAAATGAATATTACTACTAGTGAGGTTCATTCCAGAAATATAGTTTAGTCAACATTCTATAACCATTTAATGTAGTTCATCACATCAACAGGCTACAAAAGAAAAATTATATAATCATATTAGTAGATGCAGAACTAGCATTTGACAAAATCTAATAACCCTTCAGGTTAAAAACTCTTAGCAAAGTAGTAATATAAGAATACTTCCTTAACTTTATTGGACATTTTCCTCTTAAGCCAGGGAGAAGAAAAAGCTACCTTGTTACCACTCCTATTTAGCGACCTACTAGCAGTTCAATCTAATTCAGTAAGTTAAGAAAACTTAGTAAAAAGTACATAGATTGTAAAGGGGGAAAAATACCATGAAACTATCTTTATCCACAGGTGACATGATTGAGCACGTAGCAAATACTAAAGAAACAAACAAACAAAAGCCCCCCCAAAACCCCTCCTGAAACTAATAAATGGGTATATAAAGGTCACACAATACAAGGAACAATATTAAATGTCAAATCTTTCACCAGCAACAAAAAATTAGAATTAAAAATAAAATTAAAATTAAAAATGTTTGGGTACCAATCTAACAAAACATATATGGAGGTATATGTGGAAAACTACACAAAGTGATGAAATAAGTACAATAGATATAAATAAATGGTGATATATTCTATGTTAATTGAATATAAGATTCATTGTTGCTTTTACTTCTTCTCTTTGACACTTTGAAAACATATTCAAGGAAATCACAATCAGTAAGACTCAGCAAGTCTTTTTTGTAGGTGTTAACAATTTGATTCTAAAATTTACATGGAAAAGCAAAGGATGTGGAATAAATAAAATAATAATAAAACACAAAGTCTCCCTTCCCCAACAAAGTATAATATCAATAGTATCAAGGTTAACAAACCTTGATCTAGCTGAAGGAAAGCTAACAGGTTCACTCAGTAGGATATCATCTTTAAAAAAGAAATGCCAAAGACTTTCCATCACTATAATGAACACTGAGTTTCTCTGCTTGCTCAGGCAAGACAAAATGGCCCAATGAAGGACTTCCCTGAATGACCCTCAGAAGGGTAGAAGACTTTGTGTTTTAGAAACAGGATGTTTATCGTGGTTAGGTTAATTAAAGGATTGAAACCTGTACCCTGCAAAGATTTTAGTATATAAATTTGTACTTAATTGGATAAAACACATTCTTTTATCCATTGCTCGTGAAAGAGTCTCCATTAAATTCAGTGAGGATCTAGTTAGTTTGTCACTGGACTCCAGAATGCTCAAGTTTATTATTGTTCATCATCTTTGGCTGGGGCATCATAAAAAGGACATATTTGTTCAGCATCTTTAGATAACTAGAACCCATTGTGGTTAAACACATCATCCAGTTGTTTTAAACAAACGTGTTATTTTAGAATAGTTTTAGATTTGCGGAAAAGTAGAGAAGACAGTATGTAGAGTTCCTCCATAGCCCACACCAGTTTATGTTATTGTTAACATCTTATGTTATGGTACATTTGTTGTAATTAATGCACCAATATTGATACATCGTTACTGATAAAAGTCCATGCTTTTTTCAGATTTTCTTATCCTTTACAATACAACAATACATTCTTTTTTTATTCCAGGTTCCTATTCTGGTTTACATTTACTTGGCATGTCTCTTGAGGACCCTTTTTTTTTTTTTTTTTTTTGCAGTTTTTGGCTGAGGCTGGGTTTGAACCCACCACCTCCGGTTTATGGGGCCAGCACCCTACTCCTTTGAGCCACAGGGGCCCCTGAGAACCCTTTTGATGTTGCAAGTTTCTCTGACTTTCTTTGCTTTGAAATGTCCCAGCTTGAATTCCATCCTAGGACACCCCACACTCTTAAGTGAGTCTTTTTATTTGACTTTCTGAAGGTTCACTTTTTGTGTTGTAAAGTTTAGTGCTTAGTGTAATATATCCACTTTTACATTATCATATAAAATATCTTCACACCAGAAATATCCTCTCTGTTTCATGTATCCAGTCCTCCTGACCCTTGGCAAACACTGGTGTGTTTACTATCCCTATAGTTTTGCCTTTTAGAGAATGTCATATAAGTGGAATCATGTAATATGTAGTTTTTTCATACTGGCTTCTTTCATTGGATAATATTCATTTAAATTTATCCATGTTTTGAGGCAGCTTACCAAAATTTAACCAGTAGGTTGTTAAATTGTTGGTTTTGTTTGCATCTTTAGGACCACTGGCCTACATGAATAAATAAATAAATACATAAATACATAAAATAAGAGTTAGGACATCAAGAACTTAACTACCTAATTTTAAATCCTATAGAAAACTATGTTAAGGAAAAATACTAAGGGAAAGACCCTAGCATTTAAAAATAATTATAGTTTGGATTAATTATTTTTTAACTGTAGTAAGCTTAAAATTCAAAAAGACAAAAACAAAAACAAACCTTAAAATCTTCCTGAACGCCTAGCATTATATCAGCCTCTGAGTTTCTCCTCTCTGCCTTCATGCTGTGAGCCTGTCCTACTCTCTTTAGCCACAGGGTGGCGGCATTCAAACACCACTGCTCATTTCCTTCCGGGCTCGCTCTCTGATTTGTCAAAAACCAGGTGCAAGGCAGCACTATTGGGAGGCCGTGGTTAAATGAGACCTCCCTGCCAAGATCCTTAATGTGCTCTGTAATGCCGGGAAAAAAATATCTATAATGTCTAATGTCTTATTGCCATGTGTGAAAATTATACATGTTTTAGCCTTTAGGCTGACTTTTTTATATTCCATACAAATGTGAAGTCTGTCATTGAATAATTTGTACAGGCTTAAGTGTATTATGGGAGACTAAAGACATAGGTTTGGAAATTTTCCTTTGTAGACAATAATTAAAATTATGGAAGCACATTAGATAACTCTGAAAAAATATTATGAATGTCAAAAGAAGAGAATTATGGCTATGAAAAGGAACTGAAAATAGTGAATATTACATATACACAGGGAAATTGTATACACATAGTATTTCATTGTGTATACACAGAGAGAAACTTCAAGGTACCAGGTCAAGAGTGGAGAATGTTTCACTGAAAACTAAGTGATAAAATACAGTGAAGGATAATAATGATCAGACAGGCTGTGCATTCTAAAGAGAATAGCAGGTTAACAGTCAAGAAGTGACTGGTGCCCCTTGCCTGAACTGATTCTATATGAAAAATTTACAGACCTGCCTGGGTATGTGAATGTAAAATAAGGTAACAGTGAGTGCTAGTAGTGGCAATTTTTAAAAAAATCTCATTGGTAGGAGAAAGAGTTAACAATACTATGGTAGCTATGAGGGTACACAGGATCTAAAAAAAAATCTATATATCTGTTTAGTAGTTTTATTTATCTATTTTTTTCCTTATGATTGTGGAGAAACTACTAGTAATTTGAGTCTGAGCTGAAAGAAGAATCTCTAAAAATTGAGAATTCAGAAATGAAATGGGCAAGTAGATGCATAGGGTTCAAAGGTTAGGACAGAATCAACAATGAAGAGCATGAGAATAGGCTGGGGAAATGAGAGAATCTTTCTTTTTCAAGGCAAAGAAAAGGAGAAGAGAGATGGTCATCCATTAGTAATTACTAGGTTATTTCCTTTCAACTTTTCTATCAAAATAATTTCTCCTGTAACTGCAGTGGTCAATCAACAAATTAATAAAGTTTATCAGCACATGTTTCTGAATCTCCTATATACACTGCTACAATCTTCCATACCAATACACTAGAAAAGCTCATGAATTTTACAGTATGTCTTTGAAAGAAGAGCTTTTTTTTTTTTTTTTTTTTTGAGACGGAGTCTCAAGCTATCCCCCTGGGTAGAGTGCCATGGCATCACAGCTCATAGCAACCTCCAACTCTTGGGCTCAAGCAAGTCTCCTGCCTCAGCCTCCCAAGTTGCTGGGACTACAAGCGTCCACCACAATGCCCAGCCATTTTTTGGTTGCAGCCATCATTGTTGTTTGGCGGGCCCAGGCTGGGGATTTGAACCCGCCACCTTAGGTGTACGTGGCTGGCGCCTTAGCCGCTTGAGCCACAGGCTCCAAGCCAAGAAGAGCTTTTTATAATTCATTGCAATTCTGTTAAAAGTTTTTGTGTATACATCTAAATTAAGTTCTTTTGAGAAAAATTAGACAGATAAATTAGAAGCTCAAGACCACAGATTCCCACCCCCCAAAAAACCAAAATGTCTCAAATTCATCAAGTTTATCTTGTTCTAGAAAAAATTGCTCTAACTGACAGGATATTAATATTGTGCAGGACTCTGTGTCCTATTAATTAGAGCAATTTTTCTCTAGAATGTGATAAATCTATAGAATGCTTATAATAACTATGTAACAGGAAAGGAATATTACACTCCCTTTTAGGGAAAAAGTATAATAAATACACTCCATA